>JAMKCH010023100.1:0-54439 GCA_023653785.1 Ophioderma brevispina
AGGATTTCCCCCTTATGTTATAAATGTGAGTATGCAATGCAGATGATGTAATTATGGAAATCTGAATTTGACCTACAAAGTTATGTTTATATGCGAATATGCTGTAATGATTATTATTTGGATGGGGAATCATACGCTGTGAGGAGTTATAATACTTTGTCACTGGAAAGACTTCGTCGCGGCTAGCAGTAGTACCAGAGGAAGCATATACAGTATAGTTCATAGCTAGTTTTAATCTGCACTGAGTAGCAAACCTGCACAGTACCTAGTGCCAGGATGTATAATAATTCCACGTGAGCGAAGCGCTGTCTTATTCTAAACCTACTGTCGTCGTTGAAGCCAAAAGTGCTAAAATCAAAATAGGATTCCAAATTTGTGGACAGATGGAACTCATGGTGAATATCTTGGAATGATAGACTGTGCAATCTTAGTGTCTTCGGGGGAAACCCCGTCGTCTTGACCTGCTGGACAAATTTGATTTCAGGACAGAGAACATACCCATCTTGTTACCTCTTGTTTACCCGTTGATTTTAAAAAAGTGTGACTCTTGCATGCTGGTCATTTTTGGAGGCTTCACGGAGGACCTATCACTATATCCGTTGTGAACTTCAACGCTTCTCCACAACTTCTTGCAACTCTGACACTTGAGGACTTGAAAATATGAATATCTTAGTTTTATAATACATGTAAATGTTATTGTAATTTGTTTTGGACATACAAATTCTTGACCAACCTTTTAAAATCATTAAATCTTTGTGATTATATAAAATTCATAATCATTTGTTCACAAGGGCCCATTTATTTTGTGTTTGAACAGGTATTTCTGACCTTTGACACCACGAGACGTCAATACAGAAGATATAAATATTTAACAACTTGTGGATCTGGTCTCCGTAATCCTCGTTTTGTAGACAAGTTGGGCACGAGGGAATCGACCTGCCACTCCCGGTCAACCATGTTCTCATAAGAATTTCTCAATGAATTTGGACCAAACACATGGAGACCAGCAGACAAACCTCTTGAAGATAAATAATCTGTGTTTGTTTTATTTATTTATGTATTCGCAGCATTTATTTTATTTATGTCCTGGATAACCACTATGATCCTCTACTACAGAAGGTTTATTTTCCATTGGAGTCCATTCCCCGTTAAGAATATAGTCCAGGGGTGATCATCTACTCTTTTGAACTCTCTTAGTATTCATGTACAAGGTCCTGTGGCTCTCTGTGCATGGGAACAGGTGGTAATTTTCCACGGTGTGAGTTTCCCATGGGGGAACAAATTTTATTTACCATAATCAATAACTCATACAATTACACATCCAAAGGGCTACACAGAAACCTATATATTTGAACGAAATCAAAATTTGAACTTTAGTATTGTTTTATTGATCCTTATAATACTTTACATTAATGCTTTTGCACATTTAATTCCAAATCACTCTTAGGGCCATGGCCCTATCGCTAATTAGCCTCGTCCCCAGGGACGCCCAGTTTAATGGAAGTGGTCAACATTTTGGTATCAGACAAGAAAGTTATTTTTTTCTTCTCATTTACTACCCTGTGAAATCTTGGGTAAAACGAGTTTGGGTTTGGATGTTTATAAGCAAAACTGTGCCGCATTTGGGTCGAACCAATATTAATTTTACACAGTACTCTATGGGATTACCAAATCACGTTTTTAGCTCTCACTCAAAACGGGTGAAATATCGGGGCAACCTTTTACAGATACGTTTTCAGGTGAATGCCATTCAATCAAGATAAAACTTACATAACTTAAAAATATCGGGCCATCCTCCTTAACGGATAAAATTTTCAAATTAGTCATGATAATTACTGTTAAAGCAATTCTAGCACATTTTTTTTTTTTTTTTTTTTTAATCATATTTTTATAATTTTTAGAGTACAGTCTTGTAATTGGCTATTGACTAACTCGGGACAATATTACTCCCCGATCAATTCTACGAAAGTGCTGGAAGCGCCAAATGCAAAAGACCCAAACTGGACGTGAAACTGAACAGAATATTAGTTTAATTAACAAAATGTTTTTTCTCTCACATTTTTATTCAAAAAATACTTGAGCTTTAACCCAGAGGGTGTTTGAATCAATCCCATGGTGCATTGCAATGTGCCTATACTGTACTGTAACTGTTACTAAACACATTTCAGTAATTAGGGCTAAAAGTTTCCAAAGTTCACAACAACAAACATTTCACCCGATCATGCAAAAAAGTCCTAAGTACTAACCCTTGGTATGCTAAAATGGGCGTAAACGATGTCACGGGTTTTGTGTGTTAATAAAAGGATTTTTGTGGGATCACTGACCTATTGAGGTGAAATTTCCCAAACTGGTGCATTTTGGGATTGACTCAATAAAACACCCTCTGATCTTTACCTATCACATGTATTTCTTTGAAAATTGCAGAAGCTCTTCAAAATATTGCTTAAATTCTAATGCGTCAACAATATTCATAAAATACTCATCGATATAACATTTTGTTTCATTTACATTCTTCTGTATTATTATAGGCTCTGGAGAAAACCCCAGTGTGTTTCTTTGGGATTTTAATATCTTGATTGGTCCCCAATATGGCTGTAAACTAGTGCAATCATCTAAGCGATAGCTTATAGTCATTGATATCACCTGACCAATTTGCTGTCTTGTGGTAAGACAGATTTGAATTACCATGACGTGCAATTTTATATTCTAACTTATTTACAGTACGTATAGGCCCTGGACTTCTTATGCAAACGTAATCCATCAGTCTGACATTGGTTTATACGACATTATTTTCATAGGTTTCTTTCAAAAAGCGGGATACCTACATACCATCAACTTCCGAGAAAGCTTTTTCACCTCACCTCATAAGTCTGATTTGGACTCACACATGAAAAAGATAACAGGCTGACATACATACAAACATAATTATGTACCTCAACTTTGTGTTTACTGTTGAATTGCAGCAGAATGAAGGCCATGTATGGAAATTTGATGATGTAGCTATGCATATAAGGCCTTTGAAAGATCAAAGCTCTCAGGTTTAGCTGAACAAGGTAGCCCCATATGTACAAATCAAACAAACCCCCGACCCCCCCCCCCCACCTTAAGATGCTGGAAGAACTAAAATATTAAAATCTGTCCAAATATACAAAACCATGCGGGGTTTTGTTGAATTTACAGGACATCTATACGATGAATCCCACGTTGTTTTAGACGTTATAAGCAAGGTTGGGTGCGGTCTTTCAATGGTTGCGTGCTTATCACTCTAGTGGTATTTCTGGTTTTCAGGTAAATATTGATTAAAGAACTACAAAAAGACATTACTTAAAGGATTATTGGTATAAATCTATCGGCACATATATAGTGAAATATCCCTAAATATAAGACGTACCAGATGGTTTGCAAGGTAATTGGAGTATTCCTTGCGATCATTTCACGCTGAACTTTCGAAGCAGATAGACGATTTAAGGCAGCCGCCACGTTATTATTACGTATCGTTTGCCACAAGCCCATGTTTATTCTTTCACACCAATTGAAGATGATCGGTGGTTAGTCAAGTTCCTGGCCTGTATGAAGAACTATTTCGCGTTTACTTTTAAATGGAATTACAAAACACAGCTTTAATTTAACGTTTCCTTTAAAATATATAAATTTATCAAAAATGGCATACATTTGTGACTAATTTTATAAAATGAGCCTGGATTCTGAGAATATAGGTTTTAAAAAAAATAGGAAACTCTACATCATACAAAGAAGAGCTACTCGGTACATTGAAACGTACGTAGATCGCTGAACCGCGGCATGTAGTGGGTCGAACCACTGATCTCTATACAATGAATTGGAATACCTAGGCTTCGTAATTGAAGCCACTGATGGCCATCTTGGTAATCCAAAAAGAGCCAAAGCAGGTGGTAAGAGCCGGTCATTTATACAAAAATTGTGACCATTGAAACTGGGGATATGCGAAATAACAGACTACAGATCAAGCCAATTCAGTGAGCTCATTGATTTGCGCGTATGGGATGGCATGTCTCTAACACGTGCACCCGGGCTACAACTGCTGTTAAACAGTGTGTCCTCTGAATGGTATTGTGTCGTTAGAACCATATGCCCGGGCCCGTTGGCTCCATTCATCTAATATAATACAATTACTGTTGTATAGCCACTCCATTGTGTATAGAGATCAGTGGTTACAGTGCGACTGGGCGATAAAACAAATATTAACACGCGACCCCCTTTTTCAAATGTCCACGTTTCATTGATTGTTGGTGTTTGTCTGGCCAACTCAAACCTTTGTTAATCACAAAATGGATATCTAAAACACCCCTATTAAACATTTTTCTCATATCACACTGAGGTTTTTAAAAAGTGGTAGTTTTTTGTTTTGCATAAAAAATCCTAAACGAAATTCGCTCCTATCCTTTGGTGTGCTCAACGAAATTCAAAAGGATGAGGCTGGTGGCAAACTTGCACGTGATAGATGCGCGTATGGGATATATTTTTTCGCTGGCTCTGTTTCGGTATTGCACGCGGCGTTGTAAATATACCACGGGAAAAACATGGTAGCTTCCATGATCATTGTACAGTTGTGATATTGGTTCGGAAGAAATCTGGATTTTTTTTCGCAAGGAGACTCCATCCAAGGGCCTGAACCATCTGGTACTTTTATTTAGGGATATTTCATTATATAATGTGCAGATAGATTTATACATCAAATCGCTTTACATATATCCATAGACCTGTGGTGTATCTAACATAGAACATTATAAAAAGGTTTTGTTTACATATGGGTCTCCCCAAGCATAACATTAGCAGAATTAATACGCGCATTCACACCAGTGACCCGAGAAGTTGTAATAATAATCATACACCGTTGTAAAATAGTGATAGTACTTTTATTTGTGGATATAACTGTGCATTTAAACATCGCATCTTTTAACAATAACTATGTAATCTCGTAAATGCAGATCAGTCAGATAATTATTTAGAAGCCGGTAATCCATGCCCGGATGGTAATAATAATCATTCGTCAATACTTTACTTTTAAATGATTGATAACCATTGAGGTCGTTTGGACCTCAAAGTGAAAACACGATCAAGCTACATCTTGTTCATAATTATTGGAACATACCTGATTCTGTGCAATTGTTCCCGCCCCCTCAATTCATTGTTGTGTAAACCCTGTGGTCAAACGCGCTACATATTATTTTTAATACTGACTTTGGATGGACGCCAGGGAGGGAGGAGCCGGGGAGGGGACACTGCGCTTCAAATCCTAATTCCCTTGCCATAGCTGGTCAATATTAACACGTGTTCGAAGGACTTACGAACAAAGTTGTAGCTTCCTTAAGAATTTTCAGCTTCTTGTTGCCCATTTTATAATCTTAAACATTAAACATCATTATTTGTTTGAAGTTGTTTATGTAAGTAATATAACTTAATACGTTTTATTGCAGACGTGTTTGAGATCAAGGCGCTCAATGCAACACCAACGTAAACTTCTAATCCAACTCTGCGTGGCCATGTTTTTCCTCTATTTTGTGTTTCTCGTGGGAATCGACATGAAGATTCATAGAACTGGGTGCATATTTGTTGCTGCCTTCTTAACCTATTTAAACCCTTCTAGTCTGATGTGGATGGGGGTTGAAGCCTATAACAATGTAATCTGATTGGTCCAAAGTGGTTTCGTTTAGAGCCAGAACGTTTCATTCCAAGGCTTCACTGGTTTGCTTGGGGTGAGTGCTTCATCACTTGAGACGTTTTGTAATTTTAAATAACGAATTCATTATACCTGTATCTAATCTTCTTGAATCTAACCCATGTTTCCTAATAATAGTGTTCTTGTTTATTACGATTCTTCACTTTTTTAGGAGTCCTCTGCTCGTACGTCCCGCGATATCATTTTGGCGCGGATCATTCATATTAATGGTCATTTAAAGTAGTAAGTTATATAGTTTAATTTCATACGGTTGTGTTAGATCCATTAACTTGAACCGAATCTGTCCAAACAAAAATTAACACGGATATTCCTCAAATTCTGTGAAATGTACAGCTGTATTACATAATTGTTAGTTGATGTTTCTGATGCTAATTACTGGAGTGTCCTTTCCATGGATAACGTACGTTCAAGCGTATTAGTGTTGTACAGACCTAGGACATTCAACTTCCATTTAAATGTTAGCATTATTATTCTGTTTTGTTTTGTTCCTACAGTTTTGCTGTGTTCGTGGCTACAGGCCACCCTCTGTACTATGGACTCGTTTTACCCATTATCTCATTCTTTTGCATTGTTTGCACAATTTTGTGATCTTTGCATTATTTTTATGTACCACCTTTGTAAGCAAATTTAGGTGTAACGTTACCCCCACCAGTCCAGGGAGCCCCAAATGTCAAACAGAGGCTTCAAACGCCTTTGCCATTTCATCCTGATGGGGCTTACGTGGGTGTTTGGTTTTTTTTCTTTGCCATCGAAGATGCCAAATTTGCATTTCTCTTCTTTTTTGTCTTCTAACAACCCGTTTCATTCATGAGTCGTTGTCTTCTTTTTTCTGCTTACGCCAAGATGCAATGTCAGGAGAACCCTTCGCCCGTATATTGAGGCCCATATGCTTTTCTACTTATGGCGATTCACACGATTCCCAGACCATAGCACGGGCGTCTGTTCCAGTAAAACAGAATCGAAAGTCCCCGTACAGTGATATAGATTTCAGTTGACTACTCTGCCGATGTCAAATTGGCAACAGTAGATAACGCAACTTACGGTAAACCGGCGAAGACACTTGAGGGTAAATTGCCACTGGACAAGTGTAACGTTGAGAAAGAGCCGCCGCGGTATGATTCTTCCACTCAAACTGCAGAATCCAATGGACCTCGGATTTACTTCTTCAGCTACATCAGAACCCCTTCTACCATCTAGAGATTCCGAAGCAAAGTCTGATCTTTCTTTCCTCCGGCAGAACAAACCAAGCCCTTGAAAGGACCGTCATTAGTTGGAAATGAGAATTTAATTAAAAAGGAATTGGAAGGGAGAGTAATGGGAAGATAACGGAACTAAACCCGAAAACACAACATAATACATCACCGCAAAACACTGGAAAATGTGACGTTTGGGGAAGAGTCGCGATATCGTCCTACACTTCAAACGGTTAGTCCAACTTTCCTTCCCTTATTTCCGTCAGATACACCAAACCGCTTTTACCATCTCTATATTCCGAGCAAAGTCCTGATGTTTCACCGGCAGACGTATGCCAAGCCTTTTAAGATGAACGTCATCATTGGAGACGAGAAGTTCAAAAATGGTATCGAGAGGGAGCAGTGGAGATTAATGAAAGTGATTCAGATGACGAGCTCATGGTTGCGGCGATAGATATCGGACAGAACACTGCTATTAAAGAAGAGTGATTGAATGACGAAGATGAGTAAATTCTTAAATGACACCAACACTACAACGTCCTTATAGAACAATTAACCCAACATTGATGAAGGCTCACACGTGCCGGTCCAATCGTATAAAATCAAAAATCATAAACAGTCAACGGTTCGACGTGAAACAAAACGGTGGATAAAAAAATTTTACTACCTTTTCGAGAAACATTCCCTTCGTCCAGGCAGTAGAAGACTGGCCACTTGAAAATATTTTCCTCGCTTGGAAAAAAAAAAAAAATGAACATGGTGTCTTGTTCATAGATACGGTTGTAATAGTGTAAAAATGTTTCTGTCCACTTTCTGTTTAGTACAGGTTGAATTCTCCTTATCTGTAGTCTTTTTTAATTTTCTTCTCAATTACTCAGACACATGAACCATTAATTTTTCAAATAGATGGCTCATTGCGATGTTGAATGCAACACTGTTAAAAGTCCGTGAAATTAGACATCCGTAAATTGAAATATTCCATATTGTCCTTTAAAATACGAAATGTTCCCCTTAAACCATAAAGTTTAAGCTAATAGTGTGATTAGCCAACTGCACCCACCAAACCATACACATAATGGGACATGTGTACGTTTTAATTCCAGTGTGTAGATACGGCAGCGGTTTTAGGACGGTTTTTTTTTTCGCCCGGGACACATTTTTGGAAAAATATTTTTCTCGTCTCGTCCAAATGCACAACGATGAAACCGAATCTCGTCACACAATAATAATACAACGAAAAACAATGTTTTTCCCTAAATTTCTCGTCACATAATAAAATACATTAAGAATTAAACAAGAATACACAACGAGAAAAACCGATTCTTCGTCATTTTTTTCGCGCCAAACAATAAAATATACATAAGAATTAAAAAGAGAGAAATGATTCTCGTCATTTTCTCCGTAAATAATCAAATGCATAAGAGATACGTGGCAGTTATTATTTTCACTGTCTGCTTTTGATGATGTTTGCTTGATCTACAATCTCAAATCACATCATGGTCCATGGTAAACTCGCTAGAGGGGCGTTTCGCGGGAGAATTTTGGCGAGAGTCAGATTCCGCCATATCCGGTCCAATCGTGCCATACGTGTGAGTCAAAATGATTGTTCTCCGATGAAACCAAAAATATTAAAAATATTTGTAACTTTTAAGATATGATTATATACTTTATATTAACAAATATTTAGATTCTCAATTACCAGTCAAATCCCGAGACTCATGGCAGTTCATTTTTCCGTTATGGCCCTCATTTTTAGAGGGCTCCCAAAATACCACGTGTACAAATCCAATTTATACAGTAACAATGTTAACAGTGTAATTCACAAACCAGATCCCAGAAACACGAGAAGGCAAGAACTTCCTTGTTTGTTGCATTAATTTATTCACTTATAGAGATATGAAGCACAAAATTATAAATTAAAACCATGAAGAAAATTTGTTCCAAAAAAGTTCTGACTTTGGCAACTGAGGTGTATCATTTATTGAAACCCTGTTTTGGTGTGTATTTTTCAATATCTTGTTGTTTTGCCTTAGTTAATAGTTAAAACGAGTTCATCCCAAACCTTGAAAATCTAAACTAAACAGTCAAAATAGGAATTGCACTTGTTTGTTGATTAATCATAACTTAATATTGCCTGTGCTTATATTCTTTGGGGCCTTTATTACCATTTATCCACAATGTTGTAAAGCCTACATTAGGTACCCACGTGAATTTGCGCTTCAATAACCTTAATCAATAGAATCAAGAAACAAAGAAGGCAAATCTGTGAGCCTTTGTTTAAATGAGTGCATATATTGATTGCCTAATCCAAAATGAAAATTCAAAATTTCTGTGAAAGCTATTTAAATGTACTTTTGAAGTATTTACAGTTTTAAGAGCTACCTTGAACAGTTTGACCAAGAAAAAAATCAGATATTTGGGGAACAATCATTTTGACTCACACTGTAGGTGCTATATCACCCACAACCGTGTGCATATATCCATACTCACGTTAACGTTCTGTTTATTTTACGGATTGAAATTGTCTGGACATTCTGCTGCAAGTCAAAAACAAGGAAAACGATGGAATGAGATTTAGAAACACATAAGAACAAATACGTCATTAAGAAATAAATTACCCAGATAATTGTATGTCAATCTTTCCAATTAGTGATGTACCGTGTGTCCCAAAAAACGCAACACTTGGTGGCAGGCGCCATACGTTTTGAACAAAAAGCACGTGACTACTTATTCTTTGTTGTAAGGTAAGATGGGACTGTTAGCTAATATCCCTAAAAAGTTCATAAAGGTAGAGTCAATATTTTTTAAGATATGACCCCAGAAATCAAGTAACATGCAGGACCCATTTAACCAAATTGAGGCGCTATTAACTACAAATACGGCACTGTACGTTTTGCGCCCAGAACCACCAATATGAATCTCTAAGTCCCAACCTCCCGTCCACCATTTCCCCTTTCTTGAAAGACAGATGCTGCAACAAATATTAACATATGAATGTTTCCATTGGTAATAACAGCTAAAAAACATGCATTTTAACACACTTAAAAGATCGAAAGATCGAATTAGGGATGTATGATCAACAAACTCTTCGTATTGTCCAAATAAGACTGCATTGGATTAGAGCTAATCATTCATCATAATTTTGTGACGGCACACAAAGAGTTATCTTAACCCAAAATTTAATGACAGAATGAATATACTGATATATTGTTTATATACTGATATATAGTTTTGTGTTGAAAACATAGGTTTTATCTTCATAAAGTTGAGAGTGTAACATTATTTTCAGTAACAAGCAAGTTGCAGCCCAACGCATTTATCATTTTATGTAATGTGGAGTTTGTCTATGACTTAGTCATAGTTTTATATCTTCTTGAAACATATTTTATCACCAATAAATTAATGTTTTATTATTATCAGTTAAAAATTAAATAATGTAAATGCAGTCATTGACTCATTAGAAGTCGTTCTGTAAGAAATTCGGGCAAGTAAATGTTGATTGCAATCAATATTGTATTTGCCATTCTGTTCTTTGTTGCCAGTCTTGTGATTAACCAGCTCCTCATTTTTGTTAAATGGGTTCTGCGGGTTACTTGATTGCTGGGGTCATATTTTAAAAACTATTGACTCTACCTTTATGAACTGTTCAGGAATATTAGCTAACAGTCCCATCTTACCTTACAACAAAGAATAAGTAATCACGTGCTTTTGTTCAAAACTTATGGCGACTGCCACCAAGTGTTGCTTTTTTTTTTGGGACACACTGTATACCGATGTTTAATGCAGTATGCATGGTATTTATAGATACACAGAGATTACAATCATAAGTATAGGACAATATTCAAGAATACGCACTGTATTACATGAGAAAGAATATAATGTATATATTTGTATGTTACGATTGATTAATATGCATTTCATTTTCATGACAGACTCTTTTAAACCTCCACAAACATTCCGGGATTTAAATATCCGTGTTTGTTCTCCCAATCAGGTAGCAATCCTTAAGTATTTAATGGAACAGTTTTAACAGCTCTCATGTAAACAGACATGAACAAGTAGCTGCATACAAACAACCCTTGTGTCGAAATGGAAGAGCATTCGTATTTAATGTTGTTCATTTGGACCTGAATTCGCAAATTTGATATCGCCGACTTAGTTATTACGGGATCACCTGTAATTTTTATATTAACCGGAGTATCGATGGCATCCTATATTGCATCTTAACACTTAACTGCATGGGGGGGGGGGGGGCCTAGGGGCTTTTTATTTTTCTTCCGTCATTTTTTTAAACGCTTGCAATATATTTGGTTTATATTTCTTGTACTTGTCTAACTTTTAGTTGCGATTGCATTGGCGCAAAACAAAATCAAATCCATCGCTTCGTTTTATTGCGTTAAATAGCATGGGTCCATAGGAGCCCCCTTATGCACTAACGGAAGTGTCCATGACAAAATGAAAAATTTTAAGAGTTACTGTGATTCTGATTTTCATAATGCATAAACCTAGTGAAATAAATAAATAATCCAAAAAATTCTTGGAAAGTATAGTAGGCGATTGCTGCCATAATTATAGCAGTTTACTGTAGAAACCTATGATAAATTATACAAGTAACCCTAAAAATATAAAATGGCATGATACATTTATGTTTGTGCTATATGGTAAATATAGTTCATTCTTCAGCAATTAATGCAAACAGCAGAGGTCGAGGTGAATCAATGCCGTAGAAAATGCAGAAACGAATTAGTGTATTTTTCGCACATTTTGACGCAGAATTAAAATAAATGTTTTGCCCCTAGTTTTCTTACTGAACAATTTTCTTCAGTTTTTATTTCTTTAGTGTCGATATCTTTGAAGCCTTTAACATGTGGTGGATTTCATCTAAAAATCCTTTAGGAAAATGGTTATATAAAGAGGGGGCCCTATGACCCCCACCCCCGTTATGCACTAAGTAACGGAACTGCAAACCCCTTATGCAGTTAAGTGTTAATTATACTTGTGACCGGATTTTATTATGATCCGAATATATATCTTAACTTTAATGTTTGAATCCATTGAAGCATTTCCATATAACTTTTAAATTAAGTATCAATGACACATCCAAAACTCATTGTATTTGCATAGACATATCATATAAGATCTGCCGTGATGGTTAAGAACTGCCGCAATTTTCGAATGTACTAGCACACTTAGAATCATAACTCCTTAGCTATCGCGTATATCATAACCATACTCCCAGGGGGTTCAAGATTATCAACCTCCTCGTGATGAACCCCGGTAACTGATCTTTTCAGGCGAATGATAATCAACTGAGGCTACGCTAACATCTGTTGTCTTTTTTAATTCACTGTCTCTTTAATTCACTGTTGTCTTTTTTTTATCTCACTGTATTTTAATCATGCCCCGCAAGAGGACACTATCTGATGCCAGTCTGGCACACGTGCCCTTATTAGGGCAGGCATCATCAGATGTCAAGTCAGATGGCATCTCAGTGCTCCAACTAAACGTGGAAGGTCTCACTAGGGCAAAGATAAACATCATCGAACACCTCACACATACGCATAAAGTCACTGCAATTCTCCTCCAAGAGACACATGCTACTGACAGTTCCATTCTGAACATCTGCGGGTACACCTAAGCTGCACACACCGAGAGCGCTACCCACGGGATTGCCACCTTTGCTAGTAACAATGGGAACAAATTCCAACCTCTCCTGCAGACTCCACCATGGAATGGGCAACGATCCAAATTGCAGGTGTTCATGTCACCAATGTCTACAAGCCACCTAACCATCGGCTCCAAGCAGACTCTCTACCAACTTATGGTACACCCTGCATTTACGCTGGCGACTTTAATAGCCATAGCATTACCTGGGGTTACAGGAAAACCAACCCTTATGGAGCTACCCTAGAGGACTGGGCCTCAAAATCCGGGTACAACTTCTACACGACCCCAAGCAACCAGACACTTTCAACTAAGAGGTGGAATACGTCTACAAACCCTGACCTTGCTTTTGCAAACATGGACACCATCTCCATTCACCGTACTGTTCTCGACCGCTTTCCTTCTTCCCTTCCGAAGTCCCAACACATACCATCGCACTGAATCCTCAGAGAGCCTTGTGCTAAGCCCTGTACTCACAAATCTAGTGAAAGGTGGAACTTCCGCAAGTCAGTCTGGGACCAGTTTCAATAACCTGGTGGATTCAGAATTCCTACCCTCCCGACAACCACCTCCAACCTGTACAATTCTTACACAGCATGTGTCAACTCTTTATTAATATTAATTAGCAAAATAACCATCCACGTGGCTGCCGTCGCAGTAATATCCCCAGCTTGGGATATGAGGAATGTGACACTCTTTACAAGATTTCCTGAATTCTGAACCCGGGGAAGAATCTTCATCCAAGGCTCAGATCTGACAACTGCTTGGACAGGACACGCCGTTGGCGCTGGGAGGAGACTGTCCAAGGAATCGACTTCACATACACCTCCGCAGGAGGCCTGAAGACTATAGAACCCCGCCTCACCGGCCGAATTTCCAAACCATCGAATGTCCAGTGACTGCCACTCAATGCTGAGCAACTCCTCGCAAATGGTCGTTTCAAAGAACATTGATAGGATCACATCGCTCTTGTCAAAAAAGAGATCACAAACTTCGTCACACCCTGGCGTGGACGGTCACTTTCAACATCCTTCTCACAAAATGAGCTTACCTCTGCTATCATCCACCTAAAGAGTGGAAAGCCCATGTCCTAATACCTACAGCAGAGTTCTGATGCAATGCGGCCTGCCAGATTCTAGCTTGCTCAGGAGTTCTACACCTCGTTGCCGTTACCAACCAGTCCTTACCCAAGATCTGGAGAGAGCTACAATCATCGCACTCCCCACACCAATCAAGCCTGTCGACACCCTAAGAACTACCGCCCAATATCACTACTTGTGTTTTCGCCTTCAAACTCCTTGAGAGGATGATCCTGGCGCGGCTGGAGCCCGTCGTCGATCCCCATCTGCCGGACGAACAAGCAGGAATTTGCCAGTGCCCGAGCACTGTCCTCGGATTGTTGAAACTCACAATGATATTGAGAAGCTTTGAAAAGCGCCGCAAGGCAGGCCGTCTCTGGTTGGACCTTAACTGCAATCATACGACCCGTGTGGCAACAGGGCCTGACACTCAAGCTGCTCAGGACCATTCCGGATCGTCAACCTTGGTACAATCCAGATGTAACAATGCTGCCAAACCGTAGCTTATTCTCAAGACCAGTGATGGGCAAGTAGTCGTCTTGTCTGCGTCGTCTGAGGAACGGAGTACCATAAGGATCTGTACGGGCTCCTATGCTGTTCAACTAGTATATCATGATTTTACCCTTACCTCAAACAACATCTATACCATATGGCTACGCCGACGATCTTGCCCTTCCCCACTCGGACAGCAACTGGACAGAATTAGAAAACACACTTCTACAGACAATGGCCCTACTTGCAAGCATATCGCAAGACTGGAACCTGAAGCTGTGCCAGCCAGACCACCGCTACTTACTTTTTTGGCCTCCACCTCAAACCAAAGAGGCTCATCGCCAGCTCAAATCAACCTCAATGGAGCGCCTCTGCCATCCTACACCAACCTACCTGCTGGGGAGTAAGCTTGACCGGCAGCTTACTTACCTCAAGTCCGTATATGCGCCAATCTTCGAGGAATAACCCCTGTGCCGACTTGCTGGACTTCATGGGTTCCAGCCAACGACCTACGCACCAATCTGGCCTTGGCTCTGTTCACGCACTGTGAATATCCGCCCCAGCATGGTGCGACACATCTTCTCACACAAGGAAGCTTGACACCACATTACTCAACGAGAACCTGATAACCATCACCGGCTGCCTCCGTCCTACTCCATCGGAATTCCTACCAGTTGGCTTCAGGCATTGCACCTGCAGTACTTGTCGGAGAGAACACCACACGCATAAACTAGTGAATAAGGCCTGCTGGACAACAAGCCCTGCTGCATAACACTGTCCCCACGATCACAACCAACTACGGTAGCAGAGACTACTGCCTCCTCGCTGAACTTTTTTTTTTTTTCTGCCGACACGCGCTAACTCTCCAGTTTTCCCGTTCCAACATCTTTACAGACATGGAATACTACTGCCTGGCTAGACATACCAAGACCAGATCAACTCAATATTACAACCTAAGCAGAACTACCCCTGGCAGCAATCGCCCACCAAGGGATGGTTTTTACCTTAAACGAGTTCGCACAGATCGGTCCGCTTACAATAAGCAATAGGCAATAACCGATGGGGCTGCGGCCATCGCCAGTTTGCCAATGTGGTTCTCCATATTCCATCACAGACTGCGGATTCCACTCTCAATGAGTGACTAACTTTTCGTCCACCGGTGGACACAGAATTTCCCCAAACCCCAACCAATCAACAGTGAGTTGGCTCCACGCATACACGAGATTTAGCTCCTGCCTCATACGCAAGAAGAAGACTACTCCCAGAGATAGTTGTTCATCTATATAGATTAATATAGATTAAAAAAAATTGTGGGAATATATTAATGTCAAACATCACAGCTCAAAATAATTGTTATATCGCTTTAATATTGGTGTAAAGAACAACCATTTTCCCAGAAATCACCCATTTTACACTTACTCTGTCCGAGAAATATTGATTTGTTTTAATTATGTTTTTTCATAAACTCACCGAACTCTCGCTTCTAAATATTCCATAAATATAGCACAGGCAGCCGGGCAGTCCCCCCTCCACGATTTCCATTTGAATACACGGCGGCCTACTAAGCAAATGACATCCACAAAAGGATGATAGGGTATGTCTATTTTTATGTCAATTATAGTGGTATTTTAATCTGTAAAGCCAGTATAATTATAATTATTTTTATTATTTTTTCAGAGATGTGGCATATAATTTGGTGTCCAAATAGAACAATACTTTAAAACCGAGGTCTGTGCCTCACGTGGTAATGATTTACACTCAACTCCTCCCAGAAACTGATACATTATGTTACAATTTTTTTTCACATTATTTTTATGAATGATAGGTCATATAAACTGTTCAAGGGCATCGATGGTAAAACTGTGACTGAATTTTTGTGGGTTAAATAGCGTCACATTTATTCTGCTGTCAATAATAGCCCGATTTCAATCTGACACGGATTTGCTTCGCTGACCGCCATTCATTTCTTTTGTGAATTCCGTGGAACATAGTACAAATCCGACCACTTGATTCAAACTACTGTAGCTCGTTCTATACCTAACCGATGTTCTTTGGTCTTTGCAGCAAATTAAAGATAATGAACGAAGCTTTCAGATGATACCACATTATGTTAGATATATGTTACACAATCAGGGTCATTGTTTTGTCACTCGCCCTATACTACATGAGCCCATGATCTCTAGATCCGAAGACGATAAATATCAAACAACATTTTCTGGCAATTCTGAAAATCACGCAGCTCGATTTTAAATGTTCAAGGACGGTAGCCCAATAGAGTATCGTAATGCCGTTTGGATATGATGAAAGTAAAACTCTAACAAAGCCGATTCCTGGTGCTTAGCAAATCACGCAGCTCGATCTTAAATGTTCAAGGACGGTAGCCCAATAGAGTATCGTAATGCCGTTTGGACATGATGAAAGTAAAACTCTAACAAAGCTAATTACTGGTGCTTAGCAAATCACGCAGCTCGATTTTAAATGTTCAAGGACGGTAGCCCAATAGAGTATCGTAATGCCGTTTGGACATAATGAAAGTAAAACTCTTACAAAGCTGATTACTTGTGCTTAGCAAATCACGCAGCTCGAATATAAATGTTCAAGGACGGTAGCCCAATAGAGTATCGTAATGCCGTTTGGATATGATGAAAGTAAAACTCTAACAAAGCCGATTCCTGGTGCTTAGCAAATCACGCAGCTCGAATTTAAATGTTCAAGGACGGTAGCCCAATAGAGTATCGTAATGCCGTTTGGATATGATGAAAGTAAAACTCTAACAAAGCCGATTCCTGGTGCTTAGCAAATCACGCAGCTCGATCTTAAATGTTCAAGGACGGTAGCCCAATAGAGTATCGTAATGCCGTTTGGATATGATGAAAGTAAAACTCTAATAATAAAGCCGATTCCCGATGCTCAGCAACATTGTTTTTGTAAATATTTACAAGGAAACCTTGCAAATATGGACGGAATTTTACATCACTGCAAACGTGAAAATATAGCAGGTATCTAAATGCTGATTTAAGAAAAAATACCCATAGGTTATAATGTTATTCATTTCTATCAATGTATTAGAAGAACTTTCATTCTGACAAAGAAAGAAGTATACTACTGAGCTACATTTACGCTGGAAATCTAGTTTTATCTCGTGCATTATGCAAAATCTCAGTGATATCCCTAAATAATCTGACCTTCAAATGGGGGGGTATGAGGAATGAATGGTGATGTGAGAGTGGGTACAAACAGGCTAAAGATTGTTCGCTTCTCGCTGACCGTTTATGTCTGCGCACACCTGTAATAGGTCAATGGTGAATTTGTCACATAATGAAGACCGTGTGATTTGATTTAGTAGATCTCGGAGGATTAGAGATATTATGTGAGAGCAAGAATGTCGTAATTGACAATCAAAAAATACAATAAACTTGAGTTTTATGGATTGTGAAAATTTAGGTAATAGTCCGGTCAAATTAGGACCAAAAAAAGCAAAGAAAGGGAAAAAAGGACAACTGAAAACTATCGGAATATATTTCTGAGAGGTATCTAATGAACATACTAAAAGTTGCACCGTGTTTCCCGTGTGCGTTTTGAGATATGGAAATATGAATTTAATAATTTGTAAGTTTGTCATTTTATCATCAATTTCGTAAGACTAGTTATACAGTGAGCAATAATTATACACCAAGATATGAAATATAACATGCGTTGTAAAAATGTAGATTGAGCATAAAGTTTTAGTATTAGTCGAGGCACACATGAACGTGGTTACCAACCCCTTCAGGTTTTTTTCGCCTCACTAAAGCTCCATGCCACATTATTTAATGTAATTGTCAATTGACATTTTACGCTCCTTTTCATGCAAAACACTCCACCGCCACAACCGCGGTATAGGTGAAATACAGGGTTATTCTTGTTCTTCTCGTCCCCATTTTACCCATTCTCTGTCCCCATTTTAGTTGTCCGGGGGGGGGGGGGGAGTGCAGTCTGCCCCTGCCCCCCGCTGGTTACGCCACTGAGGGGTCACCACCAACAGCTACAACAACACCACTGTAGAATTCTCTTACTAACACATGTGCTTTCCAAGTGTCATCTGCATCTGGAACACCCTACCAGCCTCACTGGTTTCATCTCAACTGATTTTCCGGAGTCCTCTGAAGCCACTCACATACCGCTAGCCAGCCACACGGACCTTCCTTTTACTTGCACCAGTCTTTTGTTCCTGCACACTTTGTTGATATTTGTACCTTTGACCAAGCGCATTATAAGTCCCATCTTATTCCAGTTAACAACCAACCTTAAAACCTTGCAAGCCGCCTGGACATGCAGCCACTCCTCTTTGACATCAATGTCGACAATCTAAATAACTTACAGGAAAATGTCTGCTTCAACTCAACATACAAATGCCAGCCAACCTCAGTTATCAACAAATGGCTCACAGCGACCGATAAGGTTCTGAAAAGAAGCATCACAACCACACCGCCAACATGAACCCACTGGCAACCCACAGGTTAACACCCCCCCACAGACCAGTTCCCAAAGAGCCGGCAAAACCACAAACCTAGAAAGCCGAGAACCTCGAAATTCTAGTTATATGTCTCATTGCTACTGAATAGCGTATGGGTTGCATCAGATAAGGCCAATGAAAGTCAATGTTATGTTTCCCGTAACATTTTTTGCAAATCATAATGAGGCAACTATTTTATTTTTCATTATTCATTATTCGTAATTTTGGAGAAACAGCCATTTCACCAATCTTCAGCATGCTCTAATAGGTACAATATTTTATCAAATCGCCACCCTACATTTAAAAATGATTTTGTAACTGTTCTTTGATTTAAAATCTACTAAAATCACATTCACAGGATGTGATCACAAGAAGAAACCTTGATATTTTTTTTAAATACAAAATAATGAACTTTTTAGGATTTCAGCATCTCAAACGCGGGCAGAAAATTATAACGCGGGCGGGTTAGAGGAAACATAACATCGACTTTCAGACGCCTAACAGTAACACAATAATGCAGGTTTATTCACTATGGTAAAACTGTAATGTGTCTTTTTCTGGTGTTTATTTCTCGCAATAGTCAAAGGATGAAGTGTGTGCCCGATCTCCGGTTCAGTTGTCGGTTATACATGTAAACTTTAAATAGCGAACTGACTTCCACAAGTAGTTGCTCCTATAGTAAATAAGAAATTTCACAATTTTTGCACTATAAAAATAATCCTTTCACATGGGGATGTTTTTAGTTTTACATTAGTGCAGATACAGAAATCAGATTTTTTTAGAGACATCTGTTATGTGAAATCTCTAGTTGCACCTTTAAAACGTATTAGTAGCAACGGATTTCGTTTGATTTTATCATGGGAATTGTATTTAAATCATACGCGCCAATAACCTGGCTTAGGGCCTTAAGAAGTCTTTAATTAGGCAAGCATCATTATTCTTTGTCCTCGTATAGACACATTTTAAGTTCCTCGATATCCGTTTCAGTAGAGACCCCCCTGTCTCGGCCAGTGGAACAACCAGGTCACGTGTTTTGAAGTTCACGTTCAAAGAATCTATTATAGGAGGAAGTAAAATGTAGCCTACCCTGTTCACATAATTTGTGCTTTGCATGGAAATGGTTAATACCTTTTGTGAGACATTTACACAGGTCGCTGGGTTCACATATTCTGGTAATATCTTTGCCTTTTAATTCGACACTGCTCTGCTAAGTTAAAAGGACCGAATATAATCAGCTAACAGCCATAGTAGGAAAGGGTGAGCATTTTAATTGCATTTAAACTATTTTGTAATTGTAATCTTGTAAGATGGGTTGAGCCGCATAATGATTTTTACGTCGACGCGTCTTCCTAATTTTGTTGCATGATACAACATTAAGAACTGTTCATATTGCTTATATCCCTTTACGTTCCTAGCGGAAAAGTGACTACAACCTGACGATCACCGCAAAAATGGGAGGTAGGCGGTATTTTTGTGTTTGTTCGGATCTAGGAGCACTTTTCTGCCGTAAGCCAAGACAGGGGTCCGCTCACGTTATGTTTGAAAAGTGCAATAATGACATTTATGGACTTAAGGGATATACCACTGTCTACCAATAGGGAGATCGAGGACCTGTTAGGCAATTATCGTACTCTGATCACTCGCAAAAAAGGGAGGTAGCGGTATTTGTGTGTGTTAGAATCGAGGAGCACTTTGCCGTAAGCAAAACACGGCAGGGGTTTCGATCCGTGATTGAGAGAATTAAGGGATATCCCACTGTCCACCAGAGGGGATCGATAACCTGTTAGGCCAATTATCTTAATCTTCGTGGCTGATAGAAAAAAAAAACATTGTGGTTGTTGGAAGCGGGAGAAGTGACCACATAGAGCGCAAAAAATACAACTACATATCTTTTCTTCAAAAGATAGTCTAACAACGAATATTGTTGTTATATATATATATATATATATAGTCTCTCTATATAGATATAAATAATATATATATATAATATATATAATATTATATATATATAATATATTGGTATGACGTCTCGTAGACGTCAAAGGGCAGAATACCTTTCAACACAATGAGCCTATGTGCACAAGTGATCTGAATTTATATGAATAGAACAGATTTTAATGAGTTGTAATTTGGTTCAAGAATTTTGGTATGATCCAAACAACAATACATAAATCAAATTACACAATTACACACAGTTATTATATTATACTTAGTTGTAAACAAGAAATATGTCCAACTTAATCCTCCACAAGGAGCGTTGCAGTTCAACGATAATTTCCTCACAGCAAAGACTCAAAAATGGCAGCATGCAAAGTCACAAAACTCCTCAGGTAATATTCAATTGGAACTTCTCAGTCCTGAAAGATAACGTTTGTCCATCAGTTCAAGACGACAAGGTTAAATAATTCCACTAATCCCACGTAATCTCAGTCCAAGATAATCACCACGATTTCATTCTGTCCCACAATTTGGAATCTATTTTGCTTTCCCATCACTTTGGCTTCAAAGACACAGTAATAATCATTACAACATACAGCACTCTGCTCACATGGATTGAAAATAATAAATCCTAGGCACTGTGGTGTGGGAGCATATCTACCATTATTTGAGTAAAACTAGCTATAACCATACTGGATATAGCTGATTGCAAACTGCTGACGGCGAGACTTACGCATATCTCAAATAAAACTGACTTTCACAAGTTTTCCCAGTCGAACAATAGACTTACAACGCATCATCAGAAACATAACCTGAATCACATCACTTTCCTATATACCTTTGTGGGGAAATTCCCTTATCTCAATGTTTTGAATCTCAAAGCATAAACATTTTCTAAGTTTAGCATCCTTGGGGACTCCCCACTTCCCCGATTGTGCAATCTTAACAGGTGTCACTTAGGTCCACAACCAACTAGGGGTAATATCCCTCTTCTTTCCTCTTTTATAGTAAAACAAAGATACGTTTTCCCGTGAGAATCTTTTCCTCAATAAATTGAGAAAATAAATATTTTTAAAAGTTTAATTCCGAAAAAATGGAGGCCATATATAAGGATATATATATTATATATATATATATATATATATATATCTAATATAAAAAATATTCGATAAGGTGAGCAATTGATTGACAGCGCGGATCGTACATTATAAAAATTCATCTTAGAACAAGTGTCTTACCCTTTATGGCATAAAAAAGGCGTTTGAAAAACCATTTGCTCATTTTAAATAGCGAAAAATTAGCGTGCTATATAGTTTACAATTATTTCCATTGTGCTTGTGACCGGCATTACGCGTCGAAAGGGGCGCTGTGGTGTATGAACTCGAATGGACCCATCACCTGCCGTGATGTGTCATTGATTAGCGCTTCCGAGATCTAAACGGAATGTTGTGGTTCGAGTCCCATCTACAGCAGTTCAATTTGCGATATTATATATATATATATATATCTTATATATATATATATATAGATAAAACGAAGGAATATCATCCTCCATTCCAGGAACTTCGCTTCTATTCGAACGGGAGGCAACCCTGTGGAAGACCAGAGAAATATATGACTTTGTGGTCACCAAAAGGATAAATAAGTGACTTATGTCGTTAAACAAAGAGAAATAATTGACTTGTGTCCGACCCTTCTTTCGTGTTCGATTCACACATGGGCACTACTGACGCTCTGACGTTTTGTGACCGTCATCGCTTGTACTCCTCAACATACTTCCAAAATTCGACAGGGGAAATGGACTCTACGAGAACACGGTCTTTAGCAAATTTTACACATAAGTCCGGCAACCGCATCCGAAAGAATCCGGAAAGACATCATCAAGACATTCAGAGATCTCGCCCTCAACATCACCATCGACTGCAAACCTGAAGTGCACACTTCTCGACATCACTCTCAACTTAGACAACGGCAGATACTACCCCTACCGCAAACCCAACGACGACCAGTCTACATCCACACGCTCTCCAACCACCCCCAAACATCCATCAAAAATACAGCCTCCATAAACCCAGACGTATATCAGATATTTCCTACAACAGATACTTCGACAACGCATCAGCATTCTACAACGACGCTCTGACATCAGCGGATCCACGAGGAACTCACCTACAAAGACACGTGCAACAGGACGACCCGCAACCGTAAACGTAACATCATCTGGTTTAAACCCGAACCCGCCTTTCCGCAAGAACGTCTCCAACAACATCGGCGGACCGATCATTCATCAGCTCATCGACAACCACTTCCCAGCCGGATCCAATCCACAAGATATTCAACCGAACACCGTCAAGATCAGCTACAGCTGCCTGCCCAACGTCGCCAGCATCATCAAACCCACAACAAGAAGAACGCCGCAAAGGATAATCAACATACACAACGGATTCAACTGGCCGGCAACAAGGACTTGGTGCCCGGCTGCAAAAGTAAATTGTTTGAAACCTAAACTCATCTACAGCTCCGAATCAATTAGCGAACAGGGGACCTACCAAACTTTACATCGGCCTGACGGAACCCCTTTCAATACTAGATGTCCAACAACCCCCAGACATCCTTCATAAATGAAAAGCACCAGAACGCACAGAACTCTCCAGTAAGTGTGGGCCGCTCAAGAAGAACCAACCACCCCTACGACATCACATGGTCAATGCGTATCCAGCGCGCCGACCGTACTCCAGCGGAACCCAGAATGCGACCTCTGCCGTCACCGAGAAGATGGCCATCAATCAATGCGACAAAACGCAAGACTACTCAACAAGGACCGAACTAATATCCACGTCAGCACGAGAACAATTCTACGTAGGCAACCACTCTCCAGCATCCACCTAGGATAATACGACTACCATACATACCTCTCCGCCGTCCGCAACTTGCCACCTTCCATCTCATGCCCGCCCTTCACGACCCCAAACTTCTCCTATAATTCCGCAAAACTGCTAGATATATCTTCGCATCCACCGCATAGCAGCCAGTTGTCTGATGATCGCACACTCGTGAAACTCCGAGTAACACCTACCGGTCCAGTAGTCATTCACTTTATATATATATATATATTATATATATATATAGATATATATATAAATTTGAAAAGTATAGACCTCTTGAAAAGGCAAAACGGACTCTAGTTTCACGGGTATAACCCTCCTTCCGATCACTGGGTACCGACCTTCAGACGGATCCTTACAGGTATGTCTAATGGTTGAGCACCTCTTAATCCAAGATAAGCACCGTACATAACTGTTTACTATGATGTTATTATATATATATATTATATAATCAAGTTGACAAGTCCGGGGTGTAGGTCCGCAATGCCGTTAAAAGGCCAAAGTTTACTACTCCCGGTGATACTGTTACCTCTGTCAGCATAACCGTCCGACATTTGAACTCTACCAGTATTTTTCCGGCCTGAACTGTGTTCTCAATATTTCACTTCGTCGATAACTATCTTGTGTCCGAGTGTGCGTCAGATGCGCCGCATCCACGCGTAATACACGAGCGTCTCTACCCTCTACAACGCATCTCTACTCTGTTTACTTGGAATACGCTGTTGTCATCCACATTTACTTGCATCATTTCATCGCATGACTCGTCTGCCTGGGATAAAAACGTGTTTTTCTATTCAGAACCGAGTCTTGGTGGGCCCCAGGCACTGAATGAGAGCCCACATTTCTTGATGTTTCTACGACTCTTATTGTTATGTTCAAGGATTATAATCCGACATAGCGTTAACTTTTGGCCTTTGGCCTCTTTACGGCATGCGACTACAACCAACTTCAGTCATTATAAGATAACTTTCTATTTGAAAAAAATCTAAAAAATCAAAAAAACAAAAAAACTAAAAATATTATAATATTATATAGATATATATATACGATTATATATATTATAATACAAACAATTTAAAAACTTGATACCTTTGTTTTACAGGACTGTTTCGTTGCGCGCCATCGACAGACCCTCACTTCCTCACAAACAACATGCATAATACTCGTGTCCATAATGTATAGACAAGGATGATTATTGATTTATGTCAAAAGTCAAGTGGGTAATAACCTGGGCTGTGAATCTATAACCATGAATCTATCTATTATTACAGTTCAGCAGTAAGTGTTTTTTCCTGTTTTGGCATACACTAGTAAGTGCATTTCTTTTTTTGAGTTGAAGAAGGTGTGGGTTTATAAATAATAAAGATTTCTCTTTCAGAAACAGGTGGCGAAGTATTACCTTATTGTAGAGTAACGGTTTTGGCTCTGCTCAGTATTCTCCATGGTGATAAGAATGTTGTCATATTCTTGTCCTTTGGGTTAGTGCGTTATATGTTTTCTTTATTTTTGAAGCTTGAGGATGTGTCCAATTGAACCAGGGTTTTGATGTGTTTTCCGGTGAGGTCCGACCTATGTTGTCTCAGTATGTTTGTCATTGCGCTATACTTGTCACTGCTTTGGTAGAAACATCACACAAGTATTGAAATATGTATTCCAGACACATTTGCTTCAAATAAGTAATTTTAAAATTTCATTCAAGTAGGCCATCTAGTTCGAAAGGTTGTTTGGTTTTTACTATTCGTGTTTAACTCTATACACGTCTCTTTGCGGTACAAATTGATCAGGTCATTTCCCATATCTAAAAGAAGTCTTTCTCCTTTGATCTTACTTTTATACAGATAGAATTTTAGACCAGAAGGATATTTTAAACATGGTCTTGTATGTAATTACACACAATACCAGCTTGTCACTACACTCAAACAAATATTGGACTCTAATTAACATGGACCCATTGATGAAAATCAGTACAACTTCCTGAGTAATCTACAGGTCCCAAAACAAATGGATTATACTCCCGTCATCCCCACCACAAAGGGTGCACAAAGGGTTATTTGACTAAGGTTAATTTTGACTAGAGAGTATGTGTACACAGAATTCGGTTTAGGAGTCGAAAAAATGAAACATGTCATAGAGAACCTCCGGAACCAGCGCACTTTTACTTCGTAAGTACACTTCCAATTGTAATAACAACTCTTGAGCCAATCTATTTCTGTGCTAGAACCAGATTCCATTTCTCAATACACTTATATTGGCCTTCTGTTCTTTTTTTATATCGGCCATTCTTTTCTGTTAAAAAGATATTATAGAAACGTTTAATACAAATCCTTTGCAACCTCATGAATGGTGTTAACAAAATTAAACTGAAATGGCATAGCAAGAGAATTTTTCGCTGTAATTTAAAGATGAGCAATGGTTTCAATCGCCTTTTTATGCCATAAAGAGTAAGAAAGTTGGTTCTAAGATTAAATGTTTTCATAAGTTCCTCCACAGATAAAAAAATCACATCATGGGTTAAGCAAATCATTGATATATAGTATAACATGCCAATCTTTATAGAGCTTAAATTGAGTTTAATAGTTGATTCTGGTTGCATTTTATGTACTCATTAATTGTAATCCAAAATTAGAAGTGAATAACCTCTCCTACCCGAAATATCCCGTCGAATAACAACACCATTTGTATAAAATGGGTTTTCACAACCTCGATACGTATTAGCTTGCTTGGCCTATCAAAATATATCAAAGCAAACCAGATAAATTGCGCACGAATACGTTTTCGCTGATGCCAACGATTGCTACTTACTAACTAATTCACCGATCAAAAATCGATAATTTACCTTCACACTTAACCTCGTCTCACCAAAGGGGGGGGTGGGAACCACCTAGTTGCACTCTTGTCGCTCCTGGTGCCCTAAAATGGCCAAAACTTTCGTAAAAAGCTCTAGGTACCCGTTCTCACATCATCCTTTCCGTCATTTTAGGCGAAAATGTGAAGGTAGCACCTTCACCGGGCTTAGTGTATGCCGTCAAGTCGAATGCTACAGGGGGGGGGGGGGTGGTTTGCCGACCGCAAAGGATTTTAACGTGGCCATTTTGAAAATATTATGCACAGCATGGCTCTAAAACTCCATGTTTTGTAAAACGACAATTGACATCATTTAGCCCTGAAAACCGGCATGAAAATCCGATATTCTGCCCTCTCTATTTTGGTTGGCCGACTCGCGGACTTGATGACGTCATTGTGACTAGGATGTTGGTACTTATTTTTGGTATTCAATGGAAAAAAAAAGAGGACCAAGCTATCCACTGGTATCCAAATCGTAAGCATCGGGTGCTTATAAAGAATTCTATGAGGGTGGGTACCACCCCCCCTTTGGTAAACCGTGTTACAAAAAAAGGCTTGGTAACACGAGGGTTAATGAGGGATTTTGTCATGTTATTTCACGTTTAGTTTTTGTTGTTTAATTATGATATTTTAAATTGACGCCTATGAGGTTGTGCATAGTGAACAGAGAATTATCCAAGTTTTGTAGTTTTTTTTTTTACATTTTGAGAAAAATAACCAAATGATCACTGTTAGGGGGGACGGGGACCATAGTTGACATTAATCTTCGTTCTTACCAAACACTGCCAAAGGGAAGGCATCAGCCTAGTTCCTCCGGTGCACAAAACGTTAAAAAATCGTGAAAATCTTATACATCTTGTTTTTACATAATATCCGGTCATTTTGGTATAATAATATTAGTTGCAGGATCTAACAAATAGTATCGAGCACTTTACTGTGTGAGATTTAGTGCGTTATTATTTTAATATTGTGGCCTATATTTGGACACTAGATCCGTCTATTCGTTGGGGTTCATTTTACTATGAAATCAGGATATTCAAAAGTGAATATAACCCATGTTAACCAGTTCAAGTTTCCTTGTTATTTAATGTAATTTTAAAAAAAAAAAAAAAAAAAAAAAGAAAAGATTTTGGCAGTTTTGTTCTCAGACGAACAGTATTATTATTAGTTCAGTTTATTAAATTACACCAGTGCCCATGAACATGTCCGCTGAAAATTGTGTTTGTTTTTTCTGACTGTACAGCAGTAAAAGGCTCATATTCAAATGAGTTACAGGAGTTAGAGCCTGTGGTGGTGAAATGGGCTTCCTTTCCAATACGATGACAAACTGTCGTCTTAATCAAAAAACATTTTTTTACAGAACGCATGAATACAATCGGATTCTTAACACTACGTGTTATAGGGTCTGTGCATCCTGTTGTGTGTGGTGTTGGTGTGGTGGTGCGGGGTAATGTGGATGTGGAATCCCCTTCTGAAAAAACAACTTGCCATTGGATTAATGACGGGTGCAAAAACGATTTTAATGACGCGCACCAAATTCTACCGCTTAAAAAAACACAAGGGAAAAAATCAAAATGGGAATTTATTAAAATTACATTTAAAAAAAAAACATAAATAATTTACATTTGCTGAAAATAGAAAGAATAAAAAGTTACTCCGTACGATTTGAGGGGAAAAAAACAACTTTGAAGTGTATGATTCCAACCCACCCCCCAAAAATAAATATGCGCAAAACTGATATTAGGCAATGATATTGAAACTTATCAATTTTGATAAAGAATTGGTGGGTTTCTGAGAAGGGATTTTTTGGTGTTACTGTTTAACATATTTATTTTTCTTTACACTAACATGGATATAGGTTTGAAGCCATTGTGTCTCTCAATTAGTAGTGTTGCATCACATCAACAAATAACACTACCTTTTTAGACCTTGTTAAAGTTACCTTAAACCTTAAATCGCACTATTTAATGTGCTGTTGTTAGCTATTAGCATTTACATGTCACTTTGCAACAATAGTTTCCAATTTCCACTACAATAATGCAAAAACCAATATATATGGGGAAGAAGGTTTGAAGATGTTTTCTGTAGTTTGTAGGTGAAAGGTGCTGAATCAGAATTTTGGATTCAACCTCTGGGAAATATGGGGCAAAATTAATACGGAGGAAATTTGAAATCAAGTCAAATTGTGCACTCTATTTTTTTTTTAATCAACCTGAGTAATTTTGTACTCCTTAGGTAGGTAAAAAGTCACAGCTCTTTTGTTGAGTAAACTTGACTCAACAAACGTTGAGTAGCATTTTTACTCTGCCTTGTGTCAGGTCAGGTTTCCTTTGAGGGCCTGCTACTGGTATCCTGGTAACCAGTACTACCTGTCCCAGGGCCGAGTTGTCGGCGGCTAAACCGTCACCCCCATCGGATTTCTGATGAGGAGGGTAACTGGTTACCCTGGTAGAATGAAAAAGAAGATCTACCTACAAGGGCGTCAGCTCTGGAGAGCTAATGGCGGCCATCTAGCACATGCTGCCTTGCATGGTGGGCGTGGTTGCCCAAAGGCTAGGCCCACCGCCGAAAACTGTGGATTGACGTCAGGAAGGGCATCCGGTCAATTATCTTTCGCTCCAATAAATCCTCACACAGCAGTATTGCTGAGTGAGGTGTATCCGGCCACCCTCGTTAACGGGGACAAAACCGGATTTAAAACTTTGGTATAACTAACTAAACTTGTAGTAAACATTTTACTCAGTAAAAGAGTCTTGACTCAACGTTTGATGAGTAAAATTTTACTCCGCTTTACTCAACAGTTGAGCTGTGGCCTTTTTACTCAACAGGGTGATAAAACTTTACTCAACCCACAAGGAGTAATAATTTGTAATTTATTTGAGTAGATTTCTTGTTCAATCGTTGAGTAACATGTTTTGACTCAACTCATGTTGAGCACACCGTTTGCCCAACTGTTGAGCAACATTTATTTTACTCAATTGACATTGAGTAATACTTTGGATGCAGGTATAAAGCAAAATGTTTATTCATCAGAAAGCTACAGTTTGCTCACCAGGTTGAGTAAAATGGCTTGTTCAGTATACTCGAAACTTCCAGATATTCTGACTTGATTTCTGAAATAGAACTACTCTTTCAAACATCAAAAGGACACAAGCAAGATTTACTTAACTTTGGTAGTCTTGGTATTTAAAAAATAACACAAAATCTACAAGGACATATTTTCATTACCGTTTTCTTCGAAGTCCTGGTGGTTCAAAATCATGATATGTAGATGCACGCCGTGTAGTCGTATACCGATGCACATGCACCAGTAAAATTATAAGTCATAAAGTTGTCAGATTAATTGTAAATATCATGCTGGCATAAATACAACCTATACTTTTACTGAGCAATAGCGAATCCCCATTGGAATACACAGCGCCCTCACAGTGATAGATAGGCATCAAGTCACTCGGTGAAAGGTTGCCGAATTCATAAGCTTGATATAAAGTACCGTAGACATAGTCCGGTTACGCTGGAATCTCACCAACTTTACAATCATGACAAGTCCATTGCATCACCACAATAATAGTTATTACGATCTGATTTTAATTTGTTGGTGTAATATATCAGAATGGCCAGCATTTCCGCGACACCCCAGCTTGTCATCTGCCATTGATATGTCCCCGGCAATTCTTGGGCTGCGCGTTTCTGGGGTCGTCAACGTTGCTTAAGATCAGAATCAACGCGGTGTAATTTCTGATCCGTCACTGCGTTAAACTATATACTTTGTCACGCAACGGGGAGTAAAAGGGAAATGTGTGTTTTACTCCATGCTGATTAAATCTTGAATCAACTTTTTACTCAACACGCTTTACTCTCCGCACTGAGTAAAATATTTTTAGAGTGTTTTAATGAGCACCAATGTATTTGTCTCATAATGATTTAAAAGGTATAGTTTATCTAGATTCGGACGTTTAGTTACACGGCGACAGGCCTGGAAAGCTTGACCTTGACAGCGTTTTATCATTCTCCAATCAGGAGCAAATGTTATGTTTGAACTTGAATTATGCTCGCAGTGTGATTGGAGGATCGTGAGGTAATTAAGCTGGCAAGCTGGCAAAACCTCAGCTTGATTTTTGAAATTCTTTAAGAACGGAACATACTACCAAGGGAGCTGAAATTGACTTAATGGTAATTCTGAACTGGAAACAACGATGGAACAATTACTAAATATGGTGAAACTAATCATTAAATGGGCAGGCCTGTATTTTGGTGTGATTCGTCTTTTTATGCCAAGTCTATACTTTTGATGAATATTTCTCTTGAATTATAATGGTTTTCTACCGCTCTTGAAACGTCTAATGGTCTCCATTTTTTGGTTATTTTTAGCATTAAGGTGCAATTCGAAAACGCCATTTTGTCAATAATATATATACCATTAAAACATGGTATTAACAACTAACTGCACTAGGGCTTTACATTTTCGTTAGTGCATGGGGGATTACAAATGCAGTTGACATTATTTGGAGTGAAATGTCGATAGATACTTTGCAACGCGTTGTTATTTTTTTAAATACGTCATAGAAATTCATGGCTTATTGGCCTTGACAACGCGTTGTGAAGCTCACAACGTGTTTAGAAGGTTTTGCAACATGTTGTGGGTCTAATCTTGACAACGCGTTGTGAAGCTCACAACGTGTTTTGAAGGCTTTGCAACGTGTTGTGGGTCTAATCTTGACAACGCGTTGTGAAGCTCACTGATCATTGAAATATGTCACAGAATTTTATCATTTTGATTGGCTAACACCGCAACGCGTTGTGAAATTCTCACAACGCGTTGCGGCAATACCCTATGACCCTTATAGCTTGCGATACACGTTTGGGGACACTCTGCACCTGCATACACCACATATGGATGGATCGGAATCCGGGATCTTTTGTTTGGTAGTTGCCCGGCATTCAATATAGACTTACCATCCGGGGACTCTACTTTTGTAATGTTTTCGAGGATGGAGACAATTTGACAGTTTTTATTAAAATGAACAATAACAAATAAATATGTTTATTTATGAAGTCGCAGAAGAAGAGTTTGTTTAGAAGAGTTTTGTATTCGTTTACCTTATTTGAGATTAAAACGCCGCATCGATGCTCGAATAAGTAGACAATGAATGGATAAAGATAAGAACCCCACGATCATATGATAGTTCAAAATGTGATATTCCTGTGCTGTTCGACTCATTCTAGTAGCAGTATAGGATTTAATTTTTTTTTACATAACAGGTGTTCATAAAAATGCGAAAACTCTGATTTTTTGCACTGTGTAAAGCTTTCTATCAAAATATCCCCATCTGAAAGGATTAAGCTGAGAAAAGTGTGAATGTAATAATTTCCTTAGGTGCAAATCATTTAAGGCATGTAACAACTCACCTGTCGTTCCACGTTAAATATATACAACCTCGTCTACCTGAGCCATTTTTTGTAACAAAATTCCCGAAATGATTTTCGTTACTGAACATCCGATTCCTGTAAATTTGGTAACACATGGTCAATTGACAATTACATTAAATAATTTGGCACCAAAAAGGGGGTTTTAGGAAGCCGGGGAAAAAACCTGAAGGGGCTGTGGTAACCCCCCCCCCCTTCGGTAGACGAGGGTTAAGGTATTTCTGTACGAAATACAAGATAAGGAATCGTTCGAGTGTTTATAGTAGATTTCAAATTAAGTGAGGACTTCTTGCATATTTCGATGTGGTGGTATTGACATGGGGTTCAATCCCCGGCCATGCGGAGACTAGATCTTTGTTGCCATTACAAAGCATATTCTGTTAATGGTACAAAATAACTGTACAGAATCGCCTTACTTGAAACTGATACATTCAGCTCTACAATGGTCTGTTAATGATGCATTAGAAGTACGTTGGTCCGGAAAGTGTGTAGTTTGTGTCACAGACTGCGAAAGATATTATCTAAATTGGTACTGCGCGAGAGATTAACGTTATCAGTCCGTCATAGCGAATGTGTGTAAATGAAACTAAACCTCAAATATCTCCGGAAAACGAAGGGGTTCTATGGAGGTTTTTGCATCAGAGGGTCAGTTACTTGGGTCTGAACATATAGAACCTAGCGAGAAAATTGAACGTTTTTGTCGGGTACTCGCAGACACGGAAAAGTTTACACGTAATCTCTACGGGCGCATCCATTTTTCCCACAATGCCTTTCGGTATTATTCCAGTCTTGAGAATTTTCAAACGCTGACGCCAATTTTTTTTTCAATTTTAGAAACAGGAATTACGTACTTACCGGGTAGACGTTTCATATAGAAGTCCCATTGATGCAAATGAGGTATTACAATTGATTCCGTCATGCGATGTATGACGTTGTGCAGTAGCGCTTGACGGAATGAATGGCAATACCTCATTGCATCAATGGACTTCTATATGAAACGTCTACCACTTACCGGACCGCCGTATATCGCAAGCCAAAAAGGCCATAACGTATTGCCGCAACGCGTTGCGAGTAAGTAGAACGCGTTGCGGTGTAGGCCAATCAAAATCATGAATTTCTGTGACGTATTTCAAAAATAGACTCACAACGCGTTGCTAGAGACTTTGCAACGCGTTGCAAACTTTCACAACGCGTTGCGAGCTTCACAACGCGTTGCAAGCTTCACAACGCGTTGCGAAGGACCACAAGCCATAAGGGTCATAACGTATTGCCGCAACGCGTTGTGAGAAAGTCACAACGCGTTGCGACATTTCGGCAACGCGTTGCGGTGTCGGCCAATCAAAATCATGAATTTCTGTGACGCATTTCAAAAATATAAATCTCGCAACGCGTTGCGACCTTCACACGCGTTGCAACCTTCACACGCGTTGGTGCAATACGTTATGACCCTTATTTATTGCCTTCACAAAGCACGTTGTGAATTTACAATACAACGCGTTGTGAAGGCTTGGCAACGTCGTGTTGTGAGTTCGCCACAACGTTGCTAGTACTTTGTAACGCGTTGTGGGTCTAATTTTTGAAATAAGGTTCACAGAAATTCGTCATTCTAATTGGCCGACGCCGCAACGCGTTGCTACTTTCTCGCAACGCGTTGCCGAAATGTCACAACGCGTTGCGGCAATACGTTATGGCCTTTATGGCTTGCCATAGCCGTACATTAGAAGGACTTATTGCATGGTCGGCCGGAATGTCAAATCCGCTTTGCGCTAATCTCTTAATACAATGTTGAATGTTTGATGGCCAAATAAAAACTTAGTTCTGATATGTGTGATTGAATAAGAATGCATTATTTTTCCAATGCTTTGATAACGAAGATATTTAAAGTGTCAAAGGTAAGTTAGTTCAAATAACAAACGTGTTTAATGAAATAATTGCTGCAATTTCATCCTGAACTTCAGTTGAAACATCCCAGCTATCTTAGATGTGAATAATTGTTATTTTAGGGTCAACAATTTGTATACTAGCTACATTACATAATTGTATGTATTGTTTTGTACCAAAACTTTTTTATCTGTGGCCGTTTAAAAATAATTCCTCTTACCTCTCACGGTGAATGGACAGACCTAAAAAAATTTTAAGATCTCACTTATCTACGATTAATCTATATGAAAATCACTATTGACACCTTACATGAATGCTCGCATTATCTCTCCTGCACCTTTAAACAAAATGTCCCTTTATGATAGGTAATGCAGAAAAAAATACCAAGTTTGAAAAGGAGTAAACCATATAGTCAGGAACTTTAGGTCTGTAGCAGAACGGCGAAAATAAATAAGCACAAGCGAATTTTACGGGATAGTTTCCTAACCATTGTGAAAGCAACATATCAAAGTTTCCCAAGAATCCCCCCGTGGCATTTGAGAAATAAGGGGGTAAGTTTCTAAAGGGTTAAAAAATTGAATGATTCAATCGAGATAAATCATGAGCATCGGATCTTCTAGTCATACTGAATAAGAAAATGCATAGTTGTCTAACTTTTGAACTTTAAATTTAGGAATACAGGCCAAAAATTTTCAAGGTTCAACCGTGGGGTAAAATGTTCTCAAAACAGTACTATTTTTAATTCAACTTAATTCCCCAAGTTACTCGTACATGTTGGTTTGTCATATTTTGCAAAAAAAAATGTTCATTCACAATTTCTACTCTTAGAAATATTGACCCTTATAGGGCAATGACTTGTGACCTCCATAAAACCAAGTAAAAACCTGCTAATAAACCCTATGACTATGCAAGTAACTTACTTTAAACTATTTAAATTTTTTTTCAGTTTATACACAATTAGACGAACAATTTGTACACTTTTGGAAGAATCGGAGCAACTCGATAATTTACCCCCAATATGACTGAGCAGTTATTTCCATATAATAGTTAATAATCCATAAATCACAGATAGGGCAACTATACCTCATAACCTCATGAATGACACAAACGTTGGTATACATTTGAAAAACGCAATGGAAAAATTTGGAAATTGACCCTTGTACAAAACTTTACCCCCTTATTCTCAAAACAGCACACAGGGGATTCTTGGGGACTTTTGATATGTTGCTCCTTACAGCATCAGGAAAATCTCCTGAAAAAGTCAGCTTGTACCTATTTATTTCCGGGTGTTTTTTTTAATATATCTTGGACTAATAAACCTGCCTATTACAGAGAGTAGATTCGACTCCATTCAAAATCCTTTCAGTCAAGCGTGACAAAAATGCATTGGCAACTGAGAGACCGCTCTCGCTATTCATTCATTGTATATTATGGAGAAGGAAATAGTATTTTTACCAGATTGCCTAAGGTAACAATTTCTTACACTGTACTAACGAGGCCAAGTTGATTACTGTTCGTAACACTAAAATGGGATTTGTGCGATAAGATCGAGAATACATTGCATGGAACAGGGCAAATTTTCTAAAAATATCTTTTAATAATGTGTCATAAAATTACTGAAACGATTGTTTTTACTATGAAAGGGGTGATAATATAGGTTGAGAAGATTGAAGGGTATTCTCGTTGAAGGTAGGTCAAGAGAGATTGATGACAATATCAATGTCAGTGCAGTTTTTAAACATCGAGTACCCTAGATTATTCACAACAAGAAAGACAACCATCGCTTAGCGAGGATGTTAGTACTTAATATGTTAGTGTAAATACTTGAGATCAAAGGAAACCCCTCTCGTATTAGATCTATAGATTATATAACCACAGTATGTATGTCGGACATCAACCATACTCATGCATCAACCTTTAATTTTGAAACAATCTTTAATTTTTGAAATACACAAATACAACCAAAGACCGCTATTTTTTGCAGTCCCTAGCCACCGAATGTCCCTGGGTTTGGAAACGCCAGCCTTACACCCATATCCATTTCATAAGTGAGTGCCGCGCCGTCCCCGGCACTTTCATACTGTACTTTGCCCAATTTGACCCTATTTCCAAAAAAAATTAGCCGGTTCCCTGTTCATCATTCATTCACAAAATATCTTGTGAAAGTGTTAGCATTTCAGTCTGAGCTGGGTTATTTCTTGGTAAAAAAGTGAACAAGTATTTCAGTCAACTACACTTGTCACAAGGATTTCCATAGCCTACATATACAAGTTTGTTGTTATGACTGGTTCAGCAATGTGGAACATTGTGGGTAGTTTATCAATCAAATAGATCCTAAATATCTGGGATCCAATCTGGGATCCCAATTTTAATTACAAAATCGCTTATTTTATGATAAATACGCATTTTTTAGCATTCTCGTTTGCAGGTATAGTTTCGTAGACAATTACCAACATCACCCTGCAAAAATATTAAATTTTTAAAATTGGGGGCGCTCTTCAAAAAATGTGCTAATATTGCTTTAACTACAGCCCATTGCACCGAGATTACAAACTTAAAACTTAAGCTTACAGGAAACAGGTTTTAAAACAAGGCTTGTGTTATCTGGGCATTGTACACATAATGGTACTCTCAAGGTCATGGGGTCAAATCATCCATTACGTGTCAATGAACTGAGAAGTTTTGTTTCGAATTGCTTAGGAAATGTAAATGGATTTCCTAGTAGGCGTGCACCATGTCCTTAATTCTTAAAATAATGGGAACCAGAGGACTTTGTACTGCTACATGAGACAACCACCCAACCGACTTTATACCATCTTCGATGGAAAAAATGATTACGAAATCTTGCTCAGAAAGGTTTTTGTTATGACTTCTTCATTTTTGTGTCGTTGCAAGAGTATAGTATTAGTAGCAGCAGCAACAGTAGCAGCCAGCAGCAGCAGCATCCTCAGCGGTAGAGTAATAATTGGTAATATAGTTTATTATGTTAACGGTTTAGGTCAAATATCAAGTCCGTAAATGAATTTACAAAAAACATCTGCTAACGTTTCCCCCTACAAGCTTGTTTGCCTGCATGCGGAGAATTTAAAGCATTATATTTTAAACGATTATAAGCAGCAGAAAGGTTGTTGAAATACACATGACACAAATGAAAATATTTCGTTAGTTATAATGATCGAAAAAACTTTGTTGTTTCACCTTGTAGTAAATACGGGGAGAGTGCCACGACGAATTGCTTAAAACAATAGACCATGAAGACCACCTATAGATGATGGACATGTGTGTATATTGTGGCGCACCCTTACTTGTATAAGACGAGAAAGTCTAAAAAAAACTGACTGGCAAAAAGCCCCGTACTTTGCATGGGGAAGAAATTTCGAAATATGCTATTATTTTGTAGTGTAGTAAGTAAAAATAGTTCATCTAGACACCTAAAGATAGTCCCCTGAATGCTTTAGATAATTCCAAAGTTGGATATGAATCTGATTACAGTTGGCGTTTATGTAGTAAACATTTTGAACAGTTATAACAGTTGCCATTAGGATACCGTTTGTATAACAAAAATCCGGATCCGGAATTTTATAAACAAAGTTGTGATTTTCCTATGAAGAACTTCGCTTTATTTATATTAGTTATTCAACAGTGATTAGTATATGGACGGGCATTATGCATATGCAAAAATACGATTTGTTGTTTAAAAATTGAAAACACCTTCATCTCGAAAGCCGATGCGGGCACGGATTCTGCTCGATTGGATTGCCAAACGGTAATTTATGGGATTCATATGTGCATTTTCTACGCGTGACATCAGCCTCGGTCCACTGCGACATTACACTTACCTCTTAACTTCGTTAAATAAATGTAGTAGTAATATCATTTTGGGAGAAAATTGACTTCAAAATTGTCCGTCGGGGTGAGTGGGTTATCCCCGCCGTAAATAAACAAAAAGCGCCCCTTTTAATCAAAGCGCATTTTTTGCACTGTTGTGTTGGAAATTGGTGTAGTAAAGGGACCCTCAGTGGCCTAAGTTAATATGCCGTATCGATTTGTCAAAGAAAATGGCAATTGTCATGCTTTGTTTACTAATAAAAGTCGGGCTCCGACTTGTTTGGCGTAGAAAACAGTAGTATAGTAAATGGCATCGTCATGACTGCTTTAAAATGCTAAGTGGGGGTTTTTCACAAGAACAGTAAGATAATGTGTTGATATGACCTAATACTAGAATTTAGAGACAAAATGGGCATTTTGAATTGCGAAAAAAAAAATAATGATAGTGGCTTATTATTAGTGACCATCTATAGCATTTAGTCAAGTATTCGTCCGTTGTGCATAAGCGCGCCCTCCTACCGTTAAGTCCTTGGAAAAAGTCTGCACCTCAGGTTACGGCCGGAGCTTGTCGATAAGATTGAAATCACTGTTGCTGTTGGCAATCAAATGTTTGGTTGAAAAAATGATGACTTTGTCAGTTTTACAATTCGTATATTAGCAACATTCACTTGTATGTTTCTTTAAAATTTCGCACCTGAACACTTTTGTGAAACACATTGAAACTAATAAATGTTTCAATTTTTCGCAAATTATTCACCCTTAAGGAAGAATGTGGTTTTGAAAAAAAACTAAAGGGTATAGTTTGACTATACCATTTGCAATCCGCAGCACCCGATTTTAGGTGATTAAAAACATGCTGTTTGTTAATTTGCCTAGTAGTAACAAGCCCCTTAAAAATAGGAATATGCTAGGGCCGTTTGCGGAAACGAAAAAATATCAGCAACGGCTTTTACTTCAATATATAAAGACCTTGTTTATACCACTTTAAGACCAGGAAATGAAAGCAGGAAGGAATAAATGAATGTAAAAACTCAATTCAATATGCTCCCAATACTCTGGCGACAATTAGGTTCAACAATGAAGTGAAGGTATACACATTTCTGGTTTTCCAATCGGGGTCCCCATCCCCGTAGTTTGCATTTTCATTCACTTCGGCTCCGGTGCGCTAAAATGCCAAAACTTCCGTAAAAAGCTGTTACGTCATTTTTAGCGAAAAAAATAAAAAATGTGAAAGGTACCCCTTCACCGGTGTTAGGGTAGGCCGTCAAAGTCGAAGGGGGGGGGGGTGGTTGCCACCCAAGATATTTTGGTGCATTTTTGAATATTATGCCACAGTATGGCTCTATAAAACTCTTTGTTTTGTAAACACTATCCAATTGCCATCATCTATAGCTGAAAACCCGCATGAAAATCCGATAATTCTACGTTTGTTTTAAAAAGGCCGCAAAATTGGATTTTCTCCTATTTTCCTTTTTCTGTGGAAATGCCAATTTGTGCCGACTCGCGGACTGATTGAACTGTCATTGTGACGCAATACTAGAGGTAATGTTTTGGTACTTATTTTGGTATCAATGAAAGAGGAGGACCATAGCTATCCACTGGTATCAAATCATAATCATCGGGTACTTTATCACGATTCTCGAGGGGGGTGGTAACCACCCCCTCCCCCCTCCCTTGTAAAACCGTGTTACAAAAAAAGGCTTGGTAAGACGAGGTTATTATATACCTAAGAAGATGATTTTGGTGTCAAAATGCAAGTGTTTCTGGGTCAAGGATTTCAAAAACGAATTCTCAACACTGTGATAATATAAAAGTGATGTTTTATTTGCATTTGTCACTTTTTTTGTACAAAATAGCCCAGATATTTTAAATACAAGTACCCAAGAGTGTTAACTACTGCAATGTCAGGCTAATGTGGCAAAGTGATAAAATATCTTATTTAACCATATGCTTGATAAATTAATATCAACACAGAATTCTTTAGTAACCTCCCGCAACGTTCACGTCGATCGATTTGTAAGGGGAGTGGTCATTATTAATGCCAGGGGGGAATGGAGGATTTCAACTTTTTTTTTCCGGCAAATATTTTTCCGTCCCCCCCCCTCCGCTTTCCAGTTTAAAAAGAACTCCCGTTCCCCCTTGATCATGCTTATTTTTCCCATTTTAAAGTTCATGTCCCCCCTCGCGCTGTTGATGAAAAATTTCAACGTTCCCCCCCCCCCTCTCTCTTACAAAAATTTTCGGTTTCCCTCCCTCAAATCCTCCATCCCCCCCCCCCCGTGCGTTAAATAATGACCCCTCCCTAATTATAATAGTTTGTAATATAAACGAAGTAGTATGCATGAGCATATTCCGTAAATTATTGACACGGACGCCTTTCGTATTCAGATCAGTTTACATAACGTTATGTATTTGATTGAGACTACAGGTCGCAAAGGTTACTGATTCGAATCCCCGTTAATTGTTTTTTTTATTTTAAGGGTCAAAGGGGGTGGTCCATATTGACCCTAAAACGCAAATGCTGAAGAGGCCGTTGTGTCTGTTTACTTGGCAAGCTTGCTATCCCACATCTTTTGACATGTGCAAGAAAATCGCGTCCTGCGTTGATATGGACCCCCTCCCTTTGACCACCAACAGGCATTACCCATGATAAAAAATCATTTCTTCCACATAAAAGGGACTTTGACCTTTGGTTGGTATTCCTGTATGTGATCTTATGATACTTACAATACACAATACTTATTAAATTCCCATTAAGGTCCCAGGAAATGAGATGGTTTACTCCAAATTCTTATGGGACCATTCCATTCAATTGCGATAAACGGGGCCAGAAAAAGAATACACTACCGTGAAATCATTGAGTGAAAAACTATTGAGTTTCAGTCACCTGAAATTTTCTATTACTCTTGAAAATCAATGGTACCACAAATGGTGCCATCACCAACCCAAATATTGAATGCTTTCGGTCCCTCCTTGTAGAATTGACACAAAACCACAATCAATTCTATTTGCATTTCTGGGACCTTTGTTTCATTAACCCAATAAATGTCCTTAGTCATTTGAGCCCTAATCTATTCCTTGTATAATGAATGGCCAAGGCTAACGCTGAAAAACAGATTAGTAAAATACTAAAAATTGATTCGAACACCCCTGTTTGCTAAAATGGTTTTAATTTGATCCATTTTTATTTTTAAAACAAACTAGTATGCATTTATTGTGGACAAATTCAAAAAAACAAATTGGCCTCTTTTCGGTTAAAATTGATGCTCATGAAACTCATGTTTAGTCCCTAATTTCACAATCGAACGATATTTTTTCAATTTTCTTTCTTTGTTGTTAACGCTTTAGCGAAGTCTGAGTGTATAGTTGAGTTATTTAATTATTCTATGGGAAATGGTATTTGTTAGGGTCCCATAAGGGAAATGAGTCCCTTGACCACCCAACGGGCCGCCCAGACAGTGGACCTTTTAAAAGTGTAGAAGTAACCCACATTCGCATTAGCGGGCTTTAATTGTCTTAGCGGCATTGAAAGCTGAAACCTTGTGAAAGATAGGGAGGAATGGATATTATTTCTAGAATAATTATAATGTTGCCTCTATGTTGTCTTTCAATGAAAACTGAAAATGTAACCCAATCCGTCGGGCGTGCCCACAAAATGTGATGGTGCTGTACTACCGGCCAATCTTTTACCGCTAAAGTCCTGGTTGGGCGAGGCCCAGGAATTGCCTAGCAGGGGGTCCAGGTAGGAAGGGCCGAATTATTTTAGGGTAAGAGAAGTAGATTTCAGCTATAAAATTCAGACGTCATTTAAACACTGCAGTACACGGGTATACCAGGGTTGATTATGATAAAAATATAATGTAGGGCGTAATAGACGACACGGGATATTAACGCGTGGACTAATGTTGATCCCATTCACAACCTTTTATCACAAGGACTTAAAGAAGTCCCAGGAAATGAGATGATAAAACTACTCCGAATCTTTATGGGACATCCATTCCAATAAGCGGGCCAGAAATAAGAAAATCACACTACAGTGCAGTGACATCATTAGTGAAATATTTGATTTCAGTTAGTGTCACGAAAGATTCACACCAGTCAACCTGGAATTTTCTATACTCTATGAAAAATCAATGATACCACAAAATGATGTCATCGCCAACCCAATATTGAATGTTTTCTCGTCCCTCCTGTAGACTTGACACAAAACCACATCATTCTATAAGCATTTCCTGGGACCTTTAAAAGAGGTTGCCTTGAAGGGATGAAGGGATGTTTGCGACCGCTCCAATTGATTTATTACACTGCTTTAACTTACAATATTCAACCATGACAAGCAGGTTTTCATAAAGAATTTGTGAAATAAAATATTGTTTAGTATCTGCTGCAAATAGCATGTAGAATGCATATTTCTGAAAAACAGAAGGGAAACATTTAAATCGCTGAAAGTTCTGGAAATTCCTATTTTGTTTAAAGTGGAGAAGTTTTAACATATTTTTGGAAGAATTTTTTGCAATCAGTCAAATATATGATTGTTTTCAATAGGGATGATCTTTCCTTTTGCAACTTTCCTGTATTTCTGGTAAATTAACGTACAAACATATTCTGATAGTTGAAGATTCTAACAAATCATAATTCATATGATAAGGAAGCATGAAAAAGCAAAAATTGAATTTGCCATGAAACTATTAATTCACCATTTTATTTGAAATTTCCGCCGACTAAGTGAGCCGAATAGGTCCTGGCATGTTAGTAAGTGGAACCTTTCCTAAAAAAATCGGTAACCGTTAATAGTTATCTGCTCCCATCAGGATTCGACCATTGTCTTAGAGTGGGGTTAATAAGCCTATTAGAAAACTCACTGATGAATAGCGGGGTGGGTAACACACATATCTTTATTTTGAAGTGAGGATGATACACCTCCTTTTCCTAACACTTCCGTGCAGATGTTAAATTGGTTTCAAGTCTCATTCCTTTTGGTCATTCAATGTACATATAAGGTGACCCCCAGTGGTCAAATCTGGCAGCATTTCATATATAGAGAAACTTTATTGCACCTTAAATGCGTAACATTCAGTGAACATTTTAACATTTTGTAACAGGTTATAAGGAGCCTAGCTTTCTCAAAAGAAGCACATTTCTCAGGGACAAATTGTTTCTATATCCACCTGATTACAAAATTTATGTGTCTTTAAAATGGTATGTAAAAATTACAATCACTATAATAATACCGTACCGATTTATATTTGTTTCAGAAAATTATAGTCTATTGCAGACAATTTGATGCAATTGATAGTTGTAATGGAAGGCATGTTGCTTCCTTGTTATACTGGCATGTCGCATTCTAGCAATGGACAGTGTAGCTATACGAGAACGGGTAAGTAATCAAAAAGAATAACGCCAACACCTACACATCCATGTATTTGTGTCTGTGGAATATTATTATGTATCCACGGGTTGTTCTAGTCCTGATTGATCATGACTAGATAGTCTGAAAGTGTGTTATGATAACGTCCAAATGCGAAAAGATTAACACTGCATGCAGTCCACAGTAGGGGACTACGGTTTGTTCAGCAATACGAAAAAAAATGTTATATTTTTCGTTATGTTGCGCGAACAAACAGGGGATAACGAATTTATCATTCCGTAGACATGAATGTAGAATAGCCCCCCCAACCCCCGCTTGAGAAAAAAATAAAACTGAAAGGAAATTATTAACTTACCTGCTTCTTGGCTGTTTTCTCTGTTGTCATTGTCAGGAACAGGTACAGTCCACAGTTTACTGTGACAATACAATCCAACGTGTACGCCTAAAAAGTTAATATCCAACTTATTATAGTATGGATATTCCCAAATTAATCTGTTGTAAATGTCCTATCGTCAACTTCAACAATATGGGTGGAAATCCAAATGCAAAAATACATACTGTACACATGCCATAACCTCAAAATTGTAGAACTAGAACGCAACGCATAATCTACAGGTTACTGTCATGTCTCCCTATGCTTTGACCCTGATTCCGTGGGTGCACGTTAATCACGACATTGTTAACGGTCCCAGGCAATGAGAGATAAACCCTCCCAATTTGTACGGTGCATTCCATGCAATAAACAGGGCAGCCACAAAAAAAAAAAAAAAAAACACTACCGTGATTCGTTAGTGAAACTATTGATTTTCAGTCGTGCCATGAATTTAGATTCACACCAGTCACCTGGAATTTCTATTAACCTCTGAAAAATCAATAGTTTCACTAATGAATGTCATTCACCAACCCAAATATGAATGCTTCTCGTCCCTCCTTGTAGACTTGACCACAAAACACATCAATTCTATTTTGAATTCCTGGGACCTTTAAACGGCATCCACTAAAACAATGGCAACAATCCACGAACACTGCGGACCCAGCGGCGGTGCACACTTTCGAAATACCACCCTGTTGTTGATGCTTGCAAATAGGCCTACTGTATTGGCCACGAACTGCAGAATGACATGTGAGGTTAAGCCTAATCCAGCCTCTTCAAAAAGTGGATCTTCCTGCAATTCCTTTAACATGGACTTATGTTAAAAATCTATAGAGTTCATGTGAGTTTTGGGAGGAGAATTATAGTCCTAGGGCTAGGCATCTGGACCAAACCACGACCACTGCGATCCAGCTGCGGTGACACATTGCGAACATTCACCTGTTGTGATGCTGCAACTAGGCCTACTTGTCTTGGCCCACGAACTGCCGCATTACTTGTTATGGTTAAGCCTAATCCAGTCTCTTCAAAAAGTGGATCTTCCTGCAAATCCCTTAAACAGGGACTTATGTTAAAATCTATAGAGTTCATGTGAGTTTTGGGAGGAGATGATTACAAGTCCTAGGGCTAGGCATCTGGATTCCGCTAGCAAGTGCGTTGTGTACTAATAGTACATTGCCCTTCTATCATCCAGGCACAGTTCTGGTGCAGGGTTATTTTGCATAGGCCTATCCTCAGCTTCAGGTTTAGACTTGGCATTAAACACACCAAAAGCTATGCCTATGTAAAGCAAATCCTGTAACGACAGAGTGCACTTAGGAGAGAGTGCTGGTTTTGTTACTGTTGATGACGCTTGTTGCCGTTGCTTGCTTACCTCAGAAATAGACTAGGCGACGCCTAGTCAGATACATCATCTGACGAGTAACAGCATAGATATAGATGTAGAGACTTGGGCCTAGGCCGGGACCTAGGGCTAGGCTAGATGATTTGGTACTGCAAGGGACGCTAGCTGTGACACTTGCACTTAAGATTTGACACATTTAAATCTTTTCTTCTTCACTGACAAGTTGATATATGGCCAAGCTACTTACAGATCGATGACCTATGACTTCCTTTATTTGCGAAGGCGCCAAAATTTATTGCGTATGAGGACGGTAGCTCCTGCGACGCGAATACTATGATTCGTAAATACTTGTGATAGGATGTGCTTCACACTAAGATCCTTCATGAATTTGGCTAGAATTGTCGTACAGGACAGTTGTAGTACCATACATCATCTGGTTCACCGACATTTATCCTTGGCCTATAGCCCAAAGTACGTTGGGCCTAGGCCGGGGCCTAGGGCTGGGCTAGATGATTTGGCACTGCAAGGGACGCTAGCTGTGACACTTGCACTCAGGCTTTGACCCATTTAAATCTTTTCTTCTTCACTGACACGTTGATAAATGGCCAAGCTACTTACAGATCGATGACCAATGACTTCCTTTATTTGCGAAGGCGCAAATTTCTTGCGTGTGAGGACGGTAGCTCCTGTGACGCGAATACTATGATTCGTATATACTTGTGATAGGTTGTGCTTCACGCCTAGTCAGATACATCATCTGACGAGTAACAGCATAGATATAGATGTTGACTTGGGCCTAGGCCGGGACCTAGGGCTAGGCTAGATGATTTGGTACTGCAAGGGACGCTAGCTGTGACACTTGCACTTAAGATTTGACACATTTAAATCTTTTCTTCTTCACTGACAAGTTGATACATGACCAAGCTACTTACAGATCGATGACCTATGACTTCCTTTATTTGCGAAGGCGCCAAAATTTCTTGCGTATGAGGACGGTAGCTCCTGCGACGCGAATACTATGATTCGTAAATACTTGTGATAGGATGTGCTTCACACTAAGATCCTTCATGAATTTGGCTAGAATTGTCGTACAGGACAGTTGTAGTACCATACATCATCTGGTTCACCGACATTTATCCTTGGCCTATAGCCCAAAGTACGTTGGGCCTAGGCCGGGGCCTAGGGCTGGGCTAGATGATTTGGCACTGCAAGGGACGCTAGCTGTGACACTTGCACTCAGGCTTTGACCCATTTAAATCTTTTCTTCTTCACTGACACGTTGATAAATGGCCAAGCTACTTACAGATCGATGACCTATGACTTCCTATATTTGCGAAGGCGCAAATTTCTTGCGTGTGAGGACGGTAGCTCCTGTGACGCGAATACTATGATTCGTATATACTTGTGATAGGTTGTGCTTCACACTAAGATCCTTCATGAATTTGGCTAGGTTAGTTTGTTGTACCCCAGCAAACATTACGGTAATGGCCTAGTAACGGCTTCAAACGGTTTACTTCCGGCAATAACGGATACGGCTGACAGTTCTCCGCCGGTATAGATCCGTTACTGGTATACGTACGGCTGCCGTTTTCTCGCCGAGCAGCTCCGCGAACTTCCGAGCCACTTATGCATGGGCCTGTAACGGGCCAGTTACGGCATACCGCTTCTAAGCGGTGCACTGGAAAAAGCGGGATTTCCTCAGTATATTTTTCTAAGTTGCACATATAGCGATGGCGTACGACTGATCGGCTGGATAAACTTTTCTCAGCAACTTCAGCGAAAAGCATCTCAGCGAGTCAGGATAGAGCTGTTGATAAAAGGTAATAACACTTTACCTAGGCCTATTAATTAGTAAGAATGTCATTGAGTTCTTTAATCCGTTGTTTGGATATTGCAAAGAAAACTGGCCCCCTGCCCCATATGTCATGTATGTGTGTGTGAAACTCGGTGTCGTCATGTGCTAGCCTAGACTACTCGCCGTTAACAATTGTTTGAACTAAGCGTACGCAGTATACCGGCTTGTGCGACCAGTACACAGGCGTATCGCGTACCTATTTTAATCGTTGTGTCTATGCGCTGTCTACAACAGTGCGACCTTTACGGACACATGCGGCAGATTGTTCCAATCAGTTCAAACGATTATTACTCAAACTATAGTATAAATTGTGTGTTTGCGTCTGTTTTTCTCAATCGATCGTGAAGCGGATGTTTAGCCATTGATGATTTGACACAAAGAGGCTAAAAGTAAAATTAGTAAAGCTTTGGGCCTAGGCTGCCATGCCTCAGACTCATTAATTTGTACATGTAGGCTAGGCTAGCCTAGGCCTATATATTCCTACCACATTTTTTGTGTACGCTATTAGGTCTTTCATATGAGCAGGCATACGGCATGCATGGCAGTGTGCCTTGTAGCTCAGGACAGTTGTAGTACCATACATCATCTGATTCACCGACATTTATCCTTGGCCTATAGCCCAAAGTACGTTGGGCCTAGGCCGGGGCCTAGAGCTGGGCTAGATGATTTGGCGCTGCAAGGGACGCTAGCTGTGACACTTGCACTCAGGCTTTGACCCATTTAAATCTTTTCTTCTTCACTGACACGTTGATAAAGGGCCAAGCTACTTACAAATCGATTACCTACGACTTCATTATTTGCGAAGGCGCAAATTTCTTGCGTGTGAGGACGGTAGCTCCTGTGACGCGAATACTATGATTTGTATATACTTGTGATAGGTTGTGCTTCACACTAAGATCCTTCATGAATTTGGTTAGGTTAGTGTGTCCTACAGGACAGTTGTAGTACCATACATCATCTGATTCACCGACATTTATCCTTGGCCTATAGCCCAAAGTACGTTACAATCTGGGTGTAGGTGCTGCAGATATTTCAGAAACGAAGCTACTGGACATTTAATGTCACCTGGATTTTCCGGCATAACGGCTGTGTGACTATCTCTCTCTCTCTCTCTCTCGAATTTCCCTGGTGGTTCTTAGCTAGCTTATCAATAGCTTGACTCGCATATCTTTCGCCAGTCTCGGGATTTGTATTCACAACACTGAAAACATCCGTTAATAAAAACCGCGTTAAAACGAGTCTAGTTTTACTTATTGATGGTTTGTAAGTCATGCTTAACCAATTTAAATTATTGGTAAAGAAGGCTCTATGAGTATATTTTAATCTTTGGGCATACTCAATGAGTTTTTTGAACGAGAAAAACTTCGTTAAACTGAATTAAAAAGTTGGTCAGGCACGCTTTACTATTGCTGAACTATTTTTGGGGTAATTCTACTAACTTATAAATTTGTAAAAACGATGTCTAGTTTTACTAGTTTGTGTTAATTTGGCTGTTTGAACTAATGTTTTAACTAGTTTATCTAGTTGTACCAATTAGCTCTAAAATTATGCTGTACAAACGCAGTTGGTCCATGCAGGCGAGTATCCAAAGAGACACAACACACCTAGGTTTATTAGATGCAAATGCGGAATCACACAAATTGTACACCAAATGTAACAACTTATTATTGTGTGTCCCCAAAATGTTTTAAGCATGTCATAGAGCACAAATTCATCTTGAACTTATCAAAATCATCTTGATCTTAAACCATGATACAATGGGTTGGATATCCATTCAGTGTGCACGGTCATGGAGTCATGGCATGTCCACTATACCGCAGTAGGCCCATACACGCCTGCTTCATCTCATAAGCTCAATGCCGATAAATGAACACGATCCGGCCAAATGGATAAAACAATTGTAAGTTGTAACATTCAGCATTTAAATTGTGTGAATCTTATTACGCCTAACATGCCTAACATTACCTGGTTTGCATCGCTTTGGAAAGCTCCACACAACCGTGGCCGTACAGCGCAGACTGCATTGTACATGTGCTAACTTGTGCTTGTCATGTGACTGAGTGGCGGGAACACGAAAGTTCGTAAAACAATTAGTAGCAACTGATTGGGCAGGATTTACTAATTAATTTCAAGGTTGAACCTGTTCATTCCAGCTAGTAGGAGCTGCTAAACTAGGTTGTATTTGTTATTTACGATCCTTACACTTTCACCAAAGTTGTAGAGCGAGTTATATAGCTTTAAAAACTGCTAGCAGGTGCTGAACTGATTTGTCGTACTAATTTTTTTTAGTAAAGCATGTCGAAAAATCGACTTTTGTTTTCAGTGAACAAACGTCGATTTGGTCATCTTGTGCATACCTTCTGACCCTCTCCTGCAGAAGTAGAACCTCACATCAAATTGTACTTTTTCTGTAGTTCCACCGGGTTGCTGCATTTAAGCTTAGAGTGGAGGACTTGCAAATCATGGTTCTTGATCTCAGGATAGTGTGTTACATTACCCTTTCCTTCATCCTTCAACTCGGCTCCTTCACGGCTCCTTTAAACGATTCATTGGAAGGTCGAAATTCCTCGTCTTTGATTATATCAAATTTCTTGTTGTGCGGTGAGGACTTCAGGTACCCTGTTGAGGCTGTGTCTGATATTGTATAAAGTGCTCGCTTTATATTTGTGTCTATTTAGATCCCGTACGCCAAACCAAAAACCTTCCAGTTTACTGTCGAGATTTTCAGCGTCGAAGTTTTCAAAATCAACCCTTCCTTCACTATCATCAAGCTCCATCAAAAAAGCACGAAATATTCTTCCAGCTTTTTCATTCGCTCGCTTGGTGTTTTTTTGGCGTTGCGTCCTCCCTTTTCTTTTCAATTTCATCTCTAGAAAAGACCGAAAATCGTATGCTGGGTTCCGCCATTGTGGATCTGTTGGCAGTGATGCTTCGTTGATTCCAAAATGTCTTATTTTACGTAACAAATTTGTTTTACTCGGAGCCAACGCAATTACGCGCATATAGGGTCTCTTACACATACGCAGTTGCACGCTTTGCAATAATTTAAGTATGAACGGGATAAGCGTAGGTCACTCTGTAAAAGACATGTATGACAAGACTGGTTTTAAAAATAGCTGTGTGGTACGGATACATACTTTTTGGCTGTTAACCAATGAAATTAATCTATTCATGTCTACTGAATGATAAATAACCAGCCAAGGGATGATTAAAACTTATCCTCCATTACTGGGGAATCTCATGTAAAGTACATTCCCAGTACAATACAAGTGTACTCGGATTTTACCAGTGCAACAGCAATAATGATTGTATTGTGGTATTGTTATATTAGCATCCATTTTGTGATTAAAAATATTATTTTATTTCTCAATTTTACTTGAGGAAAGATTTCTCATGGGAAAATTACTTTGTTTAATGTGGAAAATAGAAAAATGCAATTCCCCTAGTGTTATATTGAGATCATGCACCTGTTGTTTAAAGCAAGAACTATTGCCGGTGATCCACAGTTAAAATAGACTGTGCATACAGATAGAATTGCTGCTAAATTATCTCAAAAGATCGGGATCATAAAACGTCTCAGACAAGTAATTGATCAAAATACGGAATATGCTGACAACGCCATTGTCTTGCCTCATATTGATTACTGTTGTCCCGAATGGGCTAGTGCCGCCAAAAAAACTTGGGAAAACATGTCGCTGAAATTTATAAGGAGCTAAATTGGATGAATGTATATGAACGTGCTAACTATTTCAAATCTATTTCAATGTATATTAGTGTGTCCACAACATGGCACCAGAATATCTTGTTAGTAAAATCCAAAATCGAAATACTCATTGCTATAATACACGTTTACAAAGTGCTAATTATTTTGGCTATCCGCGTATTAAAACGGAATAGGGTAAGCGTACATGTTTGAACTCTGGGGCCAGATTGTGGAACAACCTACCTATGTCAGAAATTTAGTAAGCATCTTTAGTTTTTAGAAGAATTAAAAAAAAATATTTAGGCTCTGGTATGTAATAATATTTTTGTTAATATTAATAATCTTGTAATTAATTCGCTTTCTATATTATATTTTGTATGCTTTTTTGTAATTTTGAGCATTAAGTTAATGATTTATAGTTCTGAGCTGTTATGGAACTTGGTTTTATAATATCTATGTATCTTCCCTGGTAATTTAATATATGTACTTTAAAATTATATATGTATTTAATATTATGATTCTGTATGTAAGAAAGATGGCCCTTATGGAAAGCAGTGCTGGATCACTGATTGAAGTTACCCTATATAAAGAAGTTTAATAAAAAAATAATAAAAAAGTGAACAAATTGCCCAAAATGCTGAACTTGTTTATGCACTGAGATCAAAACAGATTGCAAAATTAGGTAGTTTCCTATGATGTAAGATGATGCAATGCAGATGATGTATATTTCATGTATGTTTTTTTTCTAATTGGATAGAGTTGGGTTATGTTTTATGCATGATAATGTGGTAATCAATTTATTAGGTATTAGAAAATACTAATTTTAATGTTCGCATGTTGCATGAAGGGCTTGTATTTATAATTTTACAATGCAAACCAAAAAGACTTCCATTCACACTTCCCACATTCAACGGTGTATGAGTGTCATCGTGTATGGTTGATGATCATGATGTGATTGCCAAGCCTCATCATGTAGTAATGAGGTGTACTAATCATGTTTAAGTCTAACAATACGGAAAAGCGCTGCAATTTAGATATTCTTGAGGTTCAAATTTTGAACCAAAGGTACTTTTCCAGTACATTCAGATTCTAATGCTTATATCGAGTATATTTCAAGTACACCGTGATTGAAACGCACTTTTTCTCTGCACACTCTTAATGTACAAATTTGGAACGTGAAAATAGTAATCCTCGAATATATTGCGAGTACACTGATTGGATGAGTACATTAACACTTAAGTGTACATATGCGGTCTTGTGCACTCTCGTTTGTGTATATAGGGGGGGATCTCCCTCTGAAAACCACTTTGCCGGTAAAATTTTTTAACCAAAAATCTGGTCATTGATGAGGTTCATCAACACGATCACATAACTAAAAAAAATAAAATCGGCTGTACCGATTCAAAATAGCGGTCCAAAAAGCTGATTTTGACAACGAGCAGCCAATTCTCCCGCCATAAAAAAATGAAAAAAAAAAAAAAACCTTTCCCGAAAATTTCCCATAATAGGAGAACATATATACATTTACATTGCTGAAATAAAAATTTAAAAAAAAGTTACTCCAGTACGATTTAAGGGGCAAAACAAAATGCTTAATTATGCTAATTAATTATGCTAATTTTAATTACATAAACTTTTGGGCAAAAGTAATGAAAAAATGGCGCACGAAAAACAAAATGTTAGGTCCACATAGACTCCCCCTTATACACTTAAATACTCTTAAGTGTTAAGAACATTTTGAATACAATATTATGATCAAGTCGAGTGTGCTCGAAAAATGTACTTTTTTTCTCTTGGCACTCCATGGAAACAAGTACATTTCGAGCACATAGTTTTCGAAATGCACTACATGTATTTTCCCGAGGAGTAAATTTCTAGTACATTGTAGTACATTTCAAGTACGCTTCTAGTACATTTTTATTTAAAATTTACTTTTTATGTAGACCTTTCTAAGGGACCAAGTAGAGTGACTGAAATATAGTACATTTTGAAGAATTTATATCAGTGTAGTCGGAATTTACTACGTGTTCCAAATCTGAACCTAAAAGAATTTTAGTTCTACAAGTATTATTCGAGTACAGTATTCGAAATGTACTCGATTTTTTTTTTCAGGGGAGGTGTTGGAATATGCAAAAGTAGACTGTTCTATAGTTTATTTAGCTTAGCTGAATAACAAAATCGCTCTTCTTTATTCACAGAAAGTGCACTGTCCGAACATCCTACAGCCAAGCGTATGAGACATCGTACGCACAGTCATTCAGGCAACGGTATGATATTTCGTGTGGTTTTTGGAATTGGGAACGATGCACTCAACATCGGTAGGTACATTGGGGTTGCATCATCATGCTCTTTATTCCGGGTCTTAAAAGTGCGGTAACAAATGTACCAACTCGATATGTTGCATGTTTTTAATGTTTTATTTCTCTTTCTGAAGTAATGCATTGATGCACTGTTATTCGAAGTTACAATATTGGTCAGGAGGAAATATAACCACATGGCGGAAATGGAGTACAGACTTTTGATAGAGTTTAGTTTAGGACCTATTAACCCGGGAGCTTGCAAACATTTGTAACACATCTCAAGTACAAAAGGTTTGAATGATTAAATATGTTGACAGCCTGACAAGAACCTCTGAAATGTGATTCTTAAATGCTGCAAATGGTGCCTTAAAGGCTGACTCAGAGATTTCCAGATGAGGGCGCCCTCAATTTCAAACAAATCGTGTTTAATGCATATACAATATGTTTGTTCATATACTAATCACTGTGTGAAATAGCTAAGGTCAAATCGAAGTTCTTCTTATAGAAATTCACAGCTTTGTTATAAAATTCCGGATCCGGAAATTGTGTTATATACAGTATCCTATGGCACTGTTACACTATACATAAATGTTTATTGCATGAAAACGGAAAAATCCGATTCATCTCAAACTTTTGAATTGAGCATTTTTCTACTTGACTATTTTTAATGAATACACACAAAAAATATATTTCGAAATCTCTGAATCAGGGACCAAGACAAATATTGTACAGGGTCAAATTTTTAAATTGATCCAATCATGTTTTAAGGTATACCATGTTATGTGTTTAATCATAAGGATTCAGAAAAGGTATAGTTTGTAATATGCTTGTAATATTAAAGTTGCTCCGAATTGGATTTAAAAAAAATGGTGCAAAATATTGGTGGAGTTCATAGGATTAAAATAAGGAATAGTTTTGACTGTCTTAAATGCTTAGTTACCGATGTAGGGGCACAGAAGGTCAACGTCCATTGCATTCAATGGGGCTTGACCTTGTTTCCCCTACTTTCTTGAGCAAGCATTTGAGACACTCAACGTATTCCTTATTTTAATCCTATGAGCTCAACCAATAATTTGCCCCATTTTTATACAAATCGGAGCAACTTTAAAATTTGACCCCTGTACAAGTGAAATTTACCTTTTTTGTTTTGCTGTTTTTGGCCCTTAACTCTGAAACTTTAGACTGTACATATTACAAACTATACCTTTTTCTGAATCCTTTTGGTTAGACACATAACGTTGTATACTTTTCAATACGATTGGATCAATTTAAAAATTTGACCCCTGTACAATCTTTGTCTTGGCCCCTCTCCTTAGGGCACCATTTGTAGCACTTAAGAATCACGTAATATCGAGATTAAGCAAATCAAAAGTTCCCTTTTTTCACTTTCAAGGCATTTTTGTATCCAAATACAAGGTAATAAATCTATCGGGGTCTTATCAATATGACAATCAATCACTACCATATGACACAATAATTATATGGATGCCCCCAAATCTCTCGCTGCACCTTTAAGCAAGCTGTTTATCATAGCATAGTATATCATATCTGGCATGATAAACTAAACTTGGTTAACTATCCTAATAAACTCGTCTTTTCTGATTCGTTGCAAAAACAGTACAGCCTACAGAACGGGATACAGAACAGCATATAGCACAAGATACCGATCTTCCTATGTCTGCTGTAGTGGTTGGGTACAAAGCGGTAGCACTTGCTCCCGTAAGTATTGGAAAAAAGTTTTATTTAGACCATGGAAGAAAGAGATAAGAAGGAAGCACATCGACCCACTTGGCTTTTGAACGATCTATCTGCCGCTCCATAATTGCAATTGTTATTCATATTCTCTCAAGTGGCTCTTCCGAGGATAATCCTGATCCGATTTTCCCGCCCGAGCAAAATTCGCAGTTCGTGGTTGTTTCTTCATTGCGTAGAGATTCCGGGTCATCGAGAATCAGCGAATCAGCACGCGATGAATGCTGCGAAGTAAATACTCAAACATATGGCGGCTTACATGGAAACCGGAAAACACGCCCGGGGGTGGGGGGTTCTTGGA
>JAMKCH010023101.1:0-19842 GCA_023653785.1 Ophioderma brevispina
TAACGCTATGAGTGTGATGGTAAAAAATATGATCACAAGGTGAAAGATGGATTGTTCCATTTCCCGAGCCGCAGGGGGCGAGTGAAATGGAACAATCCCTCTTTCACCGAGTGATCATATTTGTACCATCACACAATTACACGGCGGTATATTTGTTTGATATAACTCATACAATAGAGTCGGGTCATTTAATATATATAGATATCTACTAGGCCTGATCTACAGGGCCGAGGCTAGGCTATGAAAAGAATGACAATTCCATGATTTTTCAAAGAAAGCGAAAGCGTACTTACCTTTTGTAGACACCTAATTTACGAGGTGATATTTTCCAGGCATTCAAGTAGAATTCAAGGTTCAAAGAATCAAAATTCCAGAATCCAGTTTAATTCAAAATCCGATTTTATAAAATTTCAACATGTCATGATGTAAACGCCGACATCAATATTTTCTCCAAAGTAATAAGTTCAAAAGCAGCCTCAAATAAGTCAGGCTGCTCCCCGGGGCTACAACCATAGTATGACCCTGAAGAATCTTATAGCCGTCTATTTTATTTGAGTTTGTATTTTTTGACATCGGCTCGTCAATTCTAATTAAATCCACTAGCATCTGAATTCATTACGCAAATCGAGGAGTTGCTTCATTGGACGCCATGTTATCGTCTGTAAGGAAAACTTTTTCATCATCGTAGTCACTGTTTCGGATTGGACACAGTTCCATACATTGCGATGGGTTGTACAGTCGTAGCGAACGGGTGATGAAAGTACGAAATTACGTGCTAACAACCTCCTCATCAGACTCGTTTCTAGCTTCATACTGTATACACGCAGGGCATGTTTAACACAAATCGTGTGGATGGAAATAGAGGCATGTGCTCGTAAAACTATCAATGCGTTAAGGGACGACGAAAAAAGAAAACCATGTTTTAGGGCGGCGGACCATGTCGAGTAGGGTCGGCGGTGCGGGCGATTTATTTTTTTTAGTTTTTCCTTTTTTTTTTTTTATAAAATAATAATATAATATTTATTTGAATACTTGCCCACAAAACATGGTGCGTTGCAATGCAAAATACAAAAATAGGAAAGTAATCCTGGAAAAATGAATGGGCTGAAAATACCCAAGCACGTGCATGTAAGTGCACACTTTCCTATAAGAACAATATTGATGCGGAATAATGAAAATGTACATGAAAAATAGCAGTAGTAACGGTATTTAAAAAAATGTAGATTAAATAAAATAGCAATACATTACATTCATTATAATTTTCTTTCTGGAGCTCCGAAATTGGCCTAAAAATAGCCCAAAATCTGAAAAATCAAGAGAAACTGATGTTTTTAAACAAATGTTCTACTTATTTTGGAAAAACAAAAAAAAAAATTTCTGCAAAACTGAAAAATCATGGGTCGGTCGGGCCCGTAAACAGTTTTTTTTTATTTTCTCGTCCTAATAGTTAAGTTTGTAGACCATGAGATGATGGTACTCTATTGAATATTCACGTGGCACAAATAAACCAATTAAATGACTAGAATATGTATGAGTTATATAATAAAAACTAATCACTGGATCAAATAACTGTAATCATGGATAGCAATGAAATTATTTAGACACAGATGTTAATTACGATATGAAATGTTGATCTCGTTGAATTTTCACTTGACAATTTGAATTCTTTATAACGCCGCTATGAGACGTGTCAAAATATATGCCCTGGAGCATAACTTTGAGCCAAAATCTCACATTAGCGGCGCACACAGGTGCCAGTGAGCTAATACAGTGTGATAATAAACATAGACACATTTCATGAAACAACAAGTTTGCCTGTTTGGAATCTTTTAAATTAAAATTAAAAAAATGCAAGTCTCTAGTGCATTAAAAACATTTCATCTCAACAGAAATGCGAGAACTAAAGCCCTCCAAAAATCACCGCACAATCGAAAACAGCTGCAACAGATTATAACCCGAGCATATAGCAACAACCTTTTTTATTGCCGGGTTATTGCCTCAATTTTATATTTTTTTAATTATCTATTCTTTTTTATTACTTCATTTTTTTTCTTGTTTTTTTTTACAGATAAACGATGTTATTAATCATTCGACACCCCCCAATTTTTTTCGATTTTTTTCATAGGTTTTCGGGAAACCGAAATATCATACAAATCAGAAATATACATAAACCTGGGTTATCGTTGATAAACCTAGGGTTTTTTCGATTCGAAAAACAGTTTTTTTCAACATAAAAAACTATATTAAATAAGACCAGATATCAGTTTACGCTTTTTCCTCTGTTATTGTTGGATTTTTAGTTTTCTAAATTACAGCTTACTTTTTCAACTTAAAAACTAGGTGTATCAAATACGAATATCATTTAAGAACGTATTTTTGCATTTGATATTGTGGATTTTGGACCACTTCGCTTTTGGCAATTGGATTTTTTTTCACATTGAAAAAATAATGTTTACAAAATCCTCAAATACAGGGTGAACAAAAAACCCCTTGACCCTGATTGTGTCGCGATTTAAACTCCCTTGTTATTGCGCTCTCGGTTGCCCCGATGTAAACTTACGGTGTCCGTGATGTAACTCGAATAGATGCTGTAACTCGCAGAGGATTTGTCGTGTCGTGGCGTGATTTCAGTGGCGTACCCAGGCGGGGGGCAAGGGGGGCGAGAGCCCCCCAAACAAAACCCTTGCCCCCCCTTCCGCCCCCCCCAAATGACTAGACCTTTTGTACAGTGGTCTATGGAGAAGGACCCAAATTTGCCCCCGCAAAAAGTCTTGGCAACCCCTTCAGCCCCCCCATTTGTAAAGGTCTGGTTACGCCACTGCGTGATTTTCTTTGGCATCCGACATAGATAAGAGCGAAGCGTAGATCTTAAACTCGCGCCAAATTGCGATGCCAAACGCCCTGTTTTGTCCTTGACGCAGGATGTGACGCGATGCTATTCTGCCCGTGGTACCGGCCGCAGGAATTATTCAGTGTGTGTACCAAAAAGTACACACTGAATTTCATGATATGAGCGCGTCAAACAAACTGACGTCTGCGCCCTAGAGCTTGAAAAAAACCAAGAGGGAATCGGCGGTTGTAGTGTGGAATAGCCCAAGCCCGTAACCGATTTCTCTCACACACAGCGAACGCCGTGGATGTTGCTGCGTAAGCACGGGCGTGTCGTCACTGTTGAGGCGCAAGCACACGCTATAAAAATCTATGCGTCACTTGTTTATGTTATCAGTGTTGCATTTCCCGCATGTTCCATTGTCTGATCGGCAGATTTTTCTGCAAATAATTATACGGAACCAATCGATGAAAGAAACCATGCATCTAAAAAGATTCCTGCATTCCTAATGCACAAAAAGTCTCCGATGACCCTGTTACTTTTGCTTAGGAAAAGAATATTTGAAGTCTCGAGTGATAGCATATGGCATCAGTTGTTATTGTTGTTTTCATACCTCGCTGAGTGGTGACGAACGTAAGATACCGCGGGTCCATATTGCTTAATGATTTTCCAAATCACGAATACTAACCAATATGGTGGTCCCAAAACTATGATATGAAGTGCGTATGCTCACTGTAATACTTTTGGGCACCTCGATTTTGTTACCCGTTTCGGGAGATCTCCGGGTCGGGGTATATTTACGAGTCGTTGCACTGTGTCCGGTCCTGTTCAAGCCACGCAGGTTGTACGCTAACGCAGTAGTCAAGCATGGATTGAGTGGCCCATAAAACAGTCTATAGAATGCCAAAAATCGGGTGTTTTTCTTTTAGGACCTGGTTTTGGACTACAGAGAATATAATATTATACGTTATTTATTGTTTGGCTGATGGTATTGGGTTTTATTTGTTGGTAGAACTCAGTACTATTCTGATAGGGCCTACTACTGCCATCGTCATCCCATATTTGTGCTGTCACTCTCTTCGCAAGATATTAATAGATAGAGATCTCGCCAAAAAATTTAAATTCAATACTTCTTATAGAAAGGAATTGTAACAGGGCCGTCCCAACGGGGTCGTTAAAAAAAAAAGAAAATAGAAGGAAAATGAAACAAAATGAAAAGCCTGGGAAAAAGGGAGGAAAGGAAGAGAATCAAAGAAAAAGGAAAGAATAAATTGGAAGTATTATAAAAAAAGAAACAATTTTTAGTGCGTTTGGTGATTTAGCACTTTGCTTTGTTTTTTTGTTTTTTGTTTTTGTTTCATCAGATATACTTATAGCGTATCCCCCAAATTTCAGTTCATCCCGATTTGACGTTTTGGTGCTGAGAAATGTTTGACATGCTATTGTGTGGTTTTTTTTCCGATCTTTTGGAATTTGAATTTTTCCCTCTAATTATAATTTTAAATATAGGCAAGAATGGGGCTCGAATATCGCGATTGATAAGTCTTAAGCAAACTAGTTTCGGTTAAGGTCTGGTACCCACAATCATGAAATATTGAAAATATGCCAACATTTGCCCTTTATTTAAACATACGAATAGGGCACTCGATTTAGACGACTCTCAGTACATTAGTTTCACGTTTGGTGAAGCCCGGACTATGGCTCCAGGAGACTATATAGGCCTCTCATCTCCTTTTACACCGGCCTATTACACAGCTGTGGGCCTATTAATAACTGCAATTAAACATTTAAAAGATTCACTTTCTATCAAGTTTGTATGAGAAATTCATAACAGCGAAGGGTTCCGTGATTTGCGCGAGTGAGATACCTCCTGCCACACCCAAACATCACATGGCATGAAAAGAAAATTACAAGTGATATCATTGACTGCCTATATTTGTGCTATAGTAAAAAAATCATAATCGTTATATTTTTACTGTTCCATTTCACTCCATTTCAAATTTGACCGATGGTATATTTTTACTATCACACTCTTAAGCATTCAATATTTGTAGGCCTATAATATCCGGGTATATTCAAAAAGTAAATTTCGCGCCCCATTCAAAAATGTTACTATTTTACCCATTTTCGACTTTGAATGTGTAAGCTATTTACAATCAGATGTTTTAAAGTTGATTTCTAGACGGCAACTAACACCAAACTTTCCAACATCGCCACGCACGTACAACACTCCATTTTTTTGCTTCATTCAAAACAAAACCTCTGTCATTAAATAGGCCTACGATAATAATGCTTTTATACTTAGTAAGACCGTTGCTCATAATGCCTGTAGGAAGTATTACATGTTACGCTCTCCTGAACGTTTTTCAGCGTACTTAAGTGCGTAGCGCGCCTTTGTTTAATTCAGTACGCACGGCGAGTTCGAAAGAAAAACAAAATTATATGGATTCGCTGCGTACATCAAATGCGCGGAGAGTCTCCTTTCTAAAGCGCTATAGGATTTCTGTGTGCACCGAAGCAGACGATGGCGGCCAAGGCTTTTTCATAAGCAACTCAACAAAACGAATCAAATTAGATTACCACTTACACCAACACAACCGAAATATAGCAACTCACAAAACGAATCAAATTAACTAGAATTTCGCGGTTTCTCGGCCTTTGTGCTTGCTATATTCAAAGAATATCAGCTGTGGGCCGCTCCATGACCTTTGACCTTGGCACATGACATTTGACCTCATCAACATATGAGGGATCCCATCGTGCACCTATGACACAAGTTTGGTTGCAATTGAAATTCAACTTTTCAATTGAGGTCATTTTTTTTTTAAAAAAATAACATTTTAGTGACCACACACACATACCACACACCACACCCATCCACACATACACACGCACAACGGTTTGCTAAGTGGGCGCGCCAGCTAAGCTTGCTTCCCACCATTAGCAGCATGACACAATCACAACCGATTCTTTGGCCGCCACCGCCTACACTGAAATATGCCTATTCTGCGCAAGACGCCTCGGTCTGGTCGCTCTCGTGTCTATGGCACGCCACGCACGATTGCTCAATGTTACAAAGATTGTGAGAAACTGAGTTTCCACAAAACGTTCAATTTCCGGACGGACATGATGAAAATTGTGGTTTTTGACTTCGTCAAGCATTAGCTACGTCTGTCGGTTCTGCAATTTAGTTTTGACCAATCATTGTTTCTATTTTCACGTTTAGCTATTTGGCGAAAATGTGGATCCACAAGCGATATAGTTCTTGCATAATTAAAGCAATAATGGCACATTTTTTTGAAGAGCGGATCCCAATTTTCAAAATTTGATATTTTTGCACAGTTACGTTGGAGATTGTCTAGGAAACTATACTGCGAACGAGAATGCTAACAAATGCGTATTATCATAAAATAAGCGATTTTGTAATTAGAATTGGGATCCCAGATTGGACGTAAAGAGACATGAGGAGATTTCCAGAAAGAAGCACCCCCAATTTTTCTCGAATATGTTTTTACATATTTGGAATGCTTACCCATGTAGTGATCCTCAAGTGATGGTGACGGCGCACCCCCACATGGAGAGTAGGAGATGGGGAGGTTGTCCACAGTCGGGGGGATCGTCCAAGAACCAGACAATGTCCATCAGACCAAGTTGGGGACAGCATCCTGCATCTTCTAGTTTTCGGGAAAATGCTAGTGTGGTGCCAGCAGGTGTTGTGACTATACTCTTCTCGCTCTTTTCTATCTACATCTCTACCTCCTCATAGTGACATGTAGGTCCTTAATCACTTTTGGTCGCATTAACATCTTGTGTGGGATACCATCACTCAATTAGGCGTAGCGAACCAATGGAGTATTTAGCTACTAGAAAGAATGGAAGTTACAATTCAAAGCACCAGGGTTAAAGCCCCTGCCTATACACCCCCCCCCCAGGACACATCTCGTCAGAAATATCTGAGCATGACGCTTCGCCTTAAACCTCCGAGGAAGGCAATGGCCGATTTGAGATCAAATGGAGGAACACATCAAAGTTTTGTTAAGTGTAAGCGTATCGTCCAGGTTAGCACTTTCAATCAAGAACATTGAATCAACCTCACAGTATTGGGATCTTGTCACTTCTGCATCCAAGTTCAACATTGACGTCATATGCATACAAGAACATCGTTTCATCCATGACTCCAACTATGATGTTAAGAGAGTTTCGGATGGCTTCACACTTATCACCTCCTCAGCTACTAGAAATAAACATGGAGCATCAGTAGGGGGAGTTGGCTTTTTGATGAATACCCATGCATCGAAGTGTCTGTCATCTGTAACCACGATAAGCCCAAGAATTATAATGGCAAGTTTTCTCGGGAGCCCAGCAACTACAATCATTTGTGTCTACAGTCCTACCAATTGCTCTGAAGAAGAAGAGGTTCTCTCTTTTTATAAGGATTTGTCTGACACCATGAATAGCATTCCACAACACACCATTGTTCTAGTCTGTGGAGATTTTAATGCCAAACTTGGAACAGACGACACCAGTTTCTCCTTCCACGACCTTACCAACAGGAATGGGACACATCTCCTCAACTTTGCAAAAGAATTCAATTTTATTGTGAGTAACACCTCGTTTAGGAACCACAACGAAAACAGTGGACTTTCCAGTACCCTGACTCAAGCCAAAGGCACAATGCTTCATTTCTAGTTAGAAGGAAGTGGCGAAACTCCATCCGCAACACTGAAGCATATAGCTCCTTCTCAACACTTGGATCCGACCACCGTATAGTAACAACCAGAATAAATCTCAGTCTTCGGGGGCTTCCCAAAGAATCAAGCAAACAAATCCTGCTCATTGAACTTCAAAGCACTAAGCCAAAACAACCAACTTCAAGAAAGGTTTGCTGTCGATGTGTTCAACCGTTTCAGCCTTCTGCAGGATGAGCTCCAAGATCAAGAAGTCTAAAGTCTACAATCGAATGTTGTTGAACAGAATACGTCCACACGTAGACCCTCTTCTTCGTTGGAATCAAAATGGATTCAGAGAAAAACCGTTCCACCATCTCCCAGATTATTGCCTTGAGAAGAGTAATTGAAGGAATGAAAAATAAAATCTCCCACTGGCAGGCCTGTCATTGACTTCTCCAAAGCCTTTGACTCCGTACACAGAGATGCGAATGTTTAACATCCTTCGAGCCTATATTCAGGATCCCCCTCATTTTGGGCTATTAGATGATTTAGGAATTCTATCAGTCACTTTCTTATCACCCTGATTGAGAGACTGACCATCACTATTTTCGCGTTGTTCTCCCAGGTGACACCTTGGCCCCATTCATTTTCATCACGTCTTGATTATGTTAGGCGCCCAGACATTGCGATATCTGAGATATCGCACTGAACGGGGATCTTTGGAGCCAAGGAGCAGACGACACCAGAAATCCGACTTCACGATCTCGATTTTGCCGATGACAATGCTCTCTCCTAGAATTATCTATTATTAAAAAAGCAAAACTCCTGTTACAGAGTGTTGAGGCAGCATCAAATGCCGTTGGTCTACACTTGAAGAGGGGAAAACTAAATCCCTTCTGGTAAATATTCCATCGTCGGCCTGCGCTTAAGACCATCAAGGGATTTGTGAACTTGAAATTACCTGAATTCAAATGACCCTCTTGTTCAATATTCCGGTTCTTTCAATACTTCAATTATGAACGCAACAAGCATGGGTTGCATGCAATAAACTGTCCCACTCTGGAAATCCTCACTAGATCGAAGGACTAAAATCAAATTCTTTCTTCAGCCGCGTGGAACGCATTCCTGTTTATGGCCACGAACTTGACATCAGCAAAAAAGGGAAGATCGATAAACGGTGCTACCCTCACTTTCCGAAGAGTGCTCACACAGTTGGAGCATCATATTCCAAACCCACGGTTAACTGTACAATATCTCTCCCATATCTCAACATGATTCAACGCCGTTTATGTTTTGCCGGACACAACTGCATGCGCACCACCGACCAACCCTTCTCCCATTTGATATTCTGGGGTCCTCCCTCCGGGTGGTAAATCCAGTCCGCTAGGCAGAAGGTCCCCTTCAGTACGACACTATCAACAGCGTATCTCAATCTAGATCTCAAGAAGATCCAGTCTAATTGCATGACATGATATCTGGTCGAACTGTAGCCAGTGCTTCTCCATCTCTCCAACGGACGACATAGAATGAGGATGATGACGCCACACCTAAGTAATAACCGAATACCCGTCTTTAGGGTCATACGATGATGATTAGTACTTTCTGTCCGTGCCGACATAAAAACCCAAAAAAAAAGAAAGTCCAAGCATGTTTTTCTATGGTACGATTACGATAGCAGTCAAGATCAAACAAGGGTTGCGGTTTTCTTTTGCACCTGTTTATCATAACCTAGAACGTTCTCCGGTAAGGTGGTCTACAACCGATCCGTGAAATTTGAGAGAATTCTTATCCTAAAAAAATCTCCTCCTTCACTAACGCCTAGCTAGTGCCACGCCATGCCACCCTCGAGAAAAACCTCTACTTGCTTGCCGCAACCAATAAAACAACTATGGGACGTAGACACGCAACATGACCCCGTTCCCTCTATTCACATTGGCATGCCATTTTCAGCAGCCGTTTGGATTTTATCACAGGAGATCTCAGATAAATAATGATATTAACTATTGCAAAATTCCTTCGTGTGTAACACATTCACAGGGTATAAGTTTACTAGCCAGTCCCAGCAACCGTGTACAAAACTCAAAATATATGAAAATATTGGGGTCGCTCTTCAAAAATGTTGCTATTATTGCTTTAAGTGACACGGAGTAGGCAAATCTATAGCAGCCGCCATTTCCAAAACTCACACTTTTGTTCAAACACCAATTTTACAAATTATTCACATGGGAAGAAAAACATTGCAGAACTGAAATATACAAGCTTTCTTTCCACGGATGTGCAAAACGCCGCTGAAGAATTAGTCTCTGGTAGTGGTTGAGGAAAAACTGCACCCACTCATGCCAATGTACTTTATGACGTCGCTTGTTTGGAATGCAATCCTTCTTGCTAAACCCGGCCTCTTGACTGTGACAGTCTGCCGATCCTGTAATCAATTTCCACGTTCGTTTCAACACCGGTCCCAATGGCATGGGCAACAGAATCCCCATAGTCCGTGCTAAGTCCATGACGTAAGTACATACCATCATTCTGTGCGCGGGACGCGTCCGCAGCGGATTTCAACCTTCATAACTGACTCAGTACACGTGACCTCAAAGAAGAGAAAGTGTATACTCTAACTTTCAAATTTTTGTTTTGAGAAAAATAAAATGCTTTCCCTGGCGGCGCTAGACGCATACCCCCGCATCCCGCCGCGCGCAAGTGGCTGTAATCCTGCTAGAACTAACACGGGTATCCGTCTGCCATTCAGTCCGACGGTAAGGGTATTTAGACTGCTGACTATGTTTATCAGTTTGTAGACCTTAGGACCCCATCTTTTTCTTCACATTCATGCGGAGACATTGAAATATAATTATGTTAATACAATATACAGATGTTTGAATCCTTAAAGGTAATTTTTTAGGGGGATAAAAGCCACATTTTTGGAAACATATGGGCTTTTATTTGATGACGTCACTGGGCAGTGATTGGTTTATTATTTTGCTTCGGGGACCATTCCGGGTAAAATGACGTACGTATCCCTACATTGGAGAAAAAACAACCGATTATATCGTCCTCGTACGTCGGTTTTGAATCAGTCGTGAAAAGTAATTTTGCTAGTAACTGTTTATACTCTACACGGTGTCTTTTGGACAATAATAGCACTTGGCCAAGTTTCCATGTAAATAACTCCGTGATTTCCACATATTCGGGTTTTATATATCGGTCGCCCCCCGACGATCAAACTGAGATCTGATCCTGACGACTGCCTGGTACCTGACACGTGACACCAAACTATTCATATCGTTAACGTTTATAACTACAATACGGAAAGCAGCAAGCCATTCTGTGTCTCTCAGTTGTCCTGACAGCGTCATCTATCAAGATGTGAGACTATACATGTGGTGGTCTGTACATGGGGTGTAGGACCTGCTCTGCTCGATTTGGTGCAGGGGTATTTCCAAAACGGTCAACATTTGTGCAACTTGCTACATGATGTCTATGGCATTCATCTCGTTCCGTGAACAATTAAACAATCATCTACTTAAAACCTTTGTTCAAAAAGAGTCTTGTACTATCATGAATCACTTAGAAAAAATTGAAGTTCACATCAATCTAGCTTCTGTTAAATTACCTGTTCATAACCAAAACCCAGAAACTTTAATTATTATACACCCAAAACCATGGCACTCCTGGTTCGCAATTCAACCCAGGCGGCGCCCAGGGGTTTCACCAACCTCTTCCAACAACAACCCTGAAGTTGTAACTTCCCTGGAACTGAAGAGGGCGTCATCAAGCTCCCTGGGAAAACTCAGGCGGTGCGGTCAGGAAATTTCTAAAGTTTTGAAGATCACCATTGGTTTAAAAGGCTGACTCAGAGATTTCCCGATGTCGCGCACTCAATTTTTCAACCACACGTTTTTTTTGCAAAAATTAATGCTATCCACTAACCTCTTACCTGTGTGATAACTAAGCTAAATCGGAGTCTTCATATAGAAAATCACCAACTTTCTATAAAAATTCCGGATCCGGATTTTTGTTATCCCGGTATCCATGGCAACTGTTTCTATGACATGAATTTTACTGCATGAAACGGAAAATCCTATACCGTTCAATGACTTTTGGGTCACTCCGAAACCCTGCAAAAAAAGGACTAAATTGTCCGTGCCCACCCAAGGGTTTCTAATAATAGAATAGAGGCCAAACGGTCGTAACTTTAGAAAATTCAGCCGTCCTGGGCATGTTATCTGCGGCCCACAAAGGAAAACATAGAGTACCACAATGAAAGCAATGGCTGGCCCCGTTTCATACTGTGGGTCCGCTTTGCAATACACTAATCGGTAGTGATAAAATTAATTATGTGTTAGAGGTGGCCAGGTGTAATATCTAGTGTACATTGATCATTGTGCTCGATACTCTTTTTTCTCACAATTCAACTGCGCGCTTACAGAGTGGACAAGATGTCTTCCTTGGCGGGCGTTTATTTATCAAGACGAGCTGATGTGTAAATTTCATTCGTTGTGTTGGCATGGGTAGAACCCACAATTAATAAACCACCCCAATAGCACCCACATCCACAAACTGATTATTTTTGGGCGGATTGTTTGTATCTATTGACATTCAATTGTATACAAGGCACCCAAACTGATAATTATTTCCCGTGCAATATTCAAAATGTAAGCGCTCCGCACGGACGGAGAATTGGTTTTGAATGCGTTTCACCCCCCTTGCCGACACATCCCACTGATTCTTGTCATGAAAAAAGCATTTTGCACACAAAGAGGTTTTAGCCAATAACAGCTTCGCAACAGAAAAATTGTCTTTGGTCGATTGCTTCTACCTCAAATGACCCCCAGGATTTCACTTAATTTCTTGTGAAGTTGTTTAGCCTCCCATTTTTTCCATAAAAAAGCCTCCCATATTAAACTTCAAATTTCAGCTTGTCTGGACGTCCACAAGTCTTTTTCTGTTCTCTGTGACTTTAAATTTTTATTTTGTGTGTAAATTTAATAGTCTTAAAAGTTCACACTAACATACTGAACTGCCTGGCTGTAGTATTGATTATTTCACCATTCCCATTCAACACCCAATTTACCATGTCCTGTTGCAACTTAGAAAAGGGAAGCATGGTCATAAAACGTTAGAAGATTGTTTGTGGTATTTGAATTGAGTGCTGTGAGGTTAATTGAACTTTTGACCTACTGGTCACTGTTTTATTAATTTTTAAAATGAAACGATTATTTCCTGAAATATCTTAAGTTAATTACAAGGATTTTTATAAGTTTTCATTGATTACTTTTTTGACGTTGATTGTTATGACAGACTCCTGAATATTGTTGTTATTTTTTCTCTGCATTGTATTAAATTAAGATCGATGTAACTTACTCATATAAATTATGAGTACGACAAACTGGAAATATTAAAAAAAAAAAACTTTCAATGTGTGTTAAAACATTGAATTTTCCGATTGACCTAATTCTAATCGGACTAGTGTGTGATAACTTCCTGAGTAAGAAACATGTCAGAAGATCTGTTCGAAGTCAGAGGACATAAGGAGCAAGTGTCTTTATCTTCTTCATTCTAAGTACTCGTATGGAGGTTCTTTGTTTACCTATAGGAAGCAAGATGCACACCTGTTGCGAGACAATATGATTTTGATGTATTGCTACGTCAAACATATCAGGTGATAGGATGTGGATCTCTCCGAACATGTTTCAGTAGGCGTTCCGGTGAAAATAAGTGTCTGCATCCGTTGGTTAAAATGTATTGTTTTGTAGAATGAGAGACTCTTCAGCAACTCAGAACTTTTCGAATTTTTGAAATCGACATTCCGTTGCAAACTTATTCAAATTTTATGTACTCGTACACATAACAGTCATTGGGAGAACACATTGCCACAGGTGAGTCTTTTATTTCTTTATTTGCCATGGCACCATGGTATAGTCCTAGGGTTCATTACTGATATATGTGCCTACAGATTACATAACAATTACAAGAGTGTTAAATCTCTCCATTTCCCACCTAATTTGAATAATATTTATGAGAGAAAAATTGTTTTAAATTTTGTGTTTTTCACTGAAAAGGGAAATACCCATTTCTTATAGAGATGTTAACTTTACGCCCCGAAAAAAAAAAAAAAAAAAAAAACAAACACGAACCTCGTATCATCATGGGGGATTGGCATTCCAAGGGTATGGGAAGATCATGAAACCTGGGACCTACTATTGGGATACTGGATATGGAAGAGAGTGAACGACAGAAGGTTGAACGCCTTTTAATATTTTTGCAAGAAAACCGCCTCGTAATATCCAACACTCTCTTCAAACACAAACCTTCCCAGAAGTGGACATTGGTTTCCGCCGATCATCACGACTAATATGATTGACCTGATCCTGATAAGAGATAGGTGGAGATCATCAGTGGATAACACCAGATCATTCAAAGTGTGATGTTGGATCAGACCACTCCCTTTTATTTGCCAAGCTGAGGGTGAAATTACAAAACAAACAAGTTGAGAAGAAAGGCCATAGGAAATAAGTGGAACCTTACCAAGCCTGATGACCCTAGTGTAGAAAATGACTTTCCGCTGAAAACTGCAAAACATGTTTAGTTGCTTGATGATGAAGTAGACACAGATGAATCAATGCAAGACTCTTTGCTTGAAAAAAACCAACCCCCCCACAATCATCAAAGAGACAGCAGATGAAGTCCTTGGAATTCATCGGGTAAAGAAAGAAGCCATGGATCTCCGATGCAACTCTTGCACTGACAGATGAAAGAAGGGAAGGAAGGAACGCACGGAAAGAGAAAGGCCATCAAGATCCTACAGTCGTCAAGAGTTTACACCCACTTGACCAGATTGATAAAAAAGGCCTGACAGCTGACAAAGAAAAATGGTATACAATGACAAATGAAACATCTTGGAGAAGAACATGCAACAGAACAAGAGCAAAGAGGTCTTCAACACCATCAAGACCATAACTAGGGCGTAGATAGAGACCTACATCCCACTCTATCCGCAGCAGGAATGGTGAGATTCTTTCCAATCCAGCAATGAGCTGAAATAAAAACAAAGATGGTTTGAATATGGTAAGGCTCTCTACAATCATCAGCCTACCTTTGACCCATCCTGTCGTCATCAATCACATACCGAGACTAGCTGTTCTTACTCTGGATAGTGAGCCAACCATTCTCACATCTGAAGTTGAAGCAGACTGTCAAAAAGTGAAATGAAGTCAAGAAAAAGCCCCAGTGTTCTGATGAGGATCCCAGGAGAACTGCTTATGGTGGTGAGTGCATCATTGACCAATTGCACAATATCTGCAATGACATCTGGAAATGAAGCATTCCAGAGAATGGACAAAATCTATCATTCTTAACCATGCCCAAGAAGAGGGCCACACAAGGGTGAGAACTACAGGACTATCAGGCTGATTAACCATTCCAGCAAAATTCTTCTGGAATTATAAGGAGCCGGATGATTGAAGCCCTATGTAGAAGCCATCTAGCAGAAGAACAAGCAGGGTTCAGACATGGCCGCTCCACAATTGAACAAGTCTTCGTCCTGAAGCTCCTAATCCAAATCGGCCTAGAGAGGAAAATGGGAAGGTGTTTGCGGTCTTCATTGGATACAAAGAAGGCATTCGATCGAGTAGACACGATGGCCTCTTACAGTGATGCTTCATTATGGTGTGCCTCAAAAACTGATCCAACATCATCAGAGATCTTCTATACCAAGGCTTACTAAAAGCTTGCATCAGACTTAACAACAATTTACAGAGTGGTTTGAAACAACTATTGGCGTGCGCCGGAGTCTTCTATCACCAAACCTCTTCAACCTATTTCTCGAATACATCTTAGCAGAAGCCTTTGAGACTGTTTAAAAAATTGGGCTAAACGGGATGGCTACAAAAAAATTAAAAGACCTCCGTGTTGCTGACGATATAGCTCTCATCGCCGACTCAGAGGACGATATGCAAACCTTGATTGAGCAAGTTCATCATGCTAGCAAGAAAAAATATGGGATGGAGATCATTATACCTAAACAAAAGCTATGGATTCTCCCGTGATGACCAGCTCCCAGTTAAGATCCAGCTTCTTGAGGGTTCACCGAAGATGGCAGGTACAGATGCAGTATTGGGAGTAGAGAGTAACGCTAACACAATCAAACGACTCCACCAGAGAAATCAAAAGCAGATTATTATTGGAATCAACAGCACTAGGGAAATTACAGAGAGTATGGAGTGATAAAGGACAATCTCACTCGCCACCAAATTACGACTTGTTAATTTACTAGTCAACCCCGTGCTTCGTATGGCTCTGAAACGGGGACCTATCCAAAGCAAGAATGACATGAAGAAGTTGGAAGCATTGAGATGCGATGCTACAGATAAATCCTTAATATCAGCTGGTAGGATAAGATCCGGAATGAAGAAGTTTTTGGCAAGAATCTCCTCATGCCACTTTCAACCAAAAAGGATTCCTAGCTCGAATCAATGCCCTCCAGCTGAATGGTTTGGTCACTTGGGCAGAATGAACAACTCGCCTACCCAAACACATTTTTATGGGAAAAACTGTCGCAGACACAAACAGAAGGGGACGACCAAGGAAGAGATGGAAGAGACATCATTGTGGGCACCACCTTCCACACGGCATATTTGGAAGCGCAAGATAGGAAATAGATGGTCTAAATTTGTTCGAGGAGCCAAACGTCCTATGGGACATGGTGCATAGATAGATAGATAGATAAGATAGATAGATAGAGATTAGATAGATAGCTAGATAGTAGATAGATAGATAGATAGATCGATAGATAGATTAGATAGATAGATAGATAGATAGATAGATAGATAGATTAGATAGATAGATAGGATAGATAGATAGATAGCAAAATAGATAGATAGATAGATAGATAGATAGATAAGATCGGATAGATAGATAGATAGATAGATAGATAGGATAGATAGGATAGATAGATAGATAGATAGATAGATGATAGATAGAAGTAGATAGATAGATATTAAGATAGATAGATAGATAGCTAGATAGATAGAATAGATAGATAGTAGATAGATAGATAGATAGATAGATAGATAAGATCGATAGATAGTAGATAGATAGATAAGATAGATAGATAGAAGATAGAAGATAGATAGCTAGATAGATAGATAGATAGATAGATAGATAGAGCGATAGATAATCGATAGATAGATAGATAGATAGATAGATGATAGATAGATAGATAGATAATAGATAGATAGATAGGATAGTAGATGATAAGATAGATAGATAGATAGCTAGATAGAGAGATAGAGAGATTAGATAGATAGATAGTAGATAGATAGATAGATAGATAGAAGATAGATAGATAGAGATAGAAGATAGATAGATAGATAGCAAGATAGATTAATAGATAGATAGATAGATTAGATAGATAGCTAGATAGATAGTAGAAGCTAGATAGATAATAGATAGAGAGAATAGATAGATAGATAGGGATAGAGATAGAGATGATAGATAGAAGATATAGATAGATATATTAATAGATAGATAGATAGGATAGATAGATAGATAGTAGATAGATAGATAGATAGATAGATAACAGGAACACAAAATTCATGAGAGGGCCTAAGTGCTTTGACTACTATAGGATTCACACAGCATATATTAGATTCCTCCTTCAAGATTTCTTCCGCCTTTATATTCCACTTTGATGCTGCAATGGAGTGGTACGCTCCCAAAGTATGATGGATTGGGGGGGGGGGAACCCCTGGAGGTGGGGGTGGGGAGGAGAAAGAAGTAGCAACACGCCTAGTATGGGGTAGGAATACCACAGACACTTGCTTTTGGTCCCAATGGATAGCTATCATCCTACTCTTTTCATTGAACGAAAATGAGTACCAACATTGCCCCAGCATTAGGCTTACTCAAAGTGACGTCATCTCACCAAAAACATTGAACAAAGTATGAGTATGATTATCTTAATTTATAGCGGTTTGGGCTGTACATGATGGGAAATTACTACTTTTACACAGAGCGTTTAGTGATGTTTTTCCGTAAAATTGAAAAAAATACAATTTCACCCTTATTATCATGGATTTTTTTTCAAAAACTCTTTCCTTATGACATCATATTTGGGAAAATGTTTGGTACTTATTTTGAACCAATGGAAAGAAAAAAACGCAAAGCTATAGTGTGGTACCAAAATTTATGGAATCGGATGTGACAAAGCAAAATCACGGGCACGGTGGTAACCCCCCCTCCGCCCCAGATTGTGAAATTGGTGTTACAAAAAAATGGCTAGGTATCATGGAGGAAGCATTCCTTTTTTTTCTGGAAAAGACCTCGTATCTCTTTTTACAGGCTGTCAGAGATTGGGGATGCATGTGCTATTTAAAAAATATTATTAAGATATATTGGAATATAAATATAAATTCTGGGGGGGGCGGTTCTTGGATTTTGGTCAGGGACCAGTACTCGTTCCAAAAAAAAGCGCTCTATAGATGCAAATGCGGGACAACCTCTAGGTGTATTAAAATTCACAATAGGGGGATCAAATCAGTTGTGATTGTGACTGGGGTCTGGTTCAATGAGAAAAATAGGAAAAATAACTCTAAACATATCAGCAAATAAACCCCGAGTGTATAATTTTTTGCAGTATAGGCTACAGCCAAACGTGTATTTTTTTTTTTGTAATATTGCATATTAGGTTTATCTTAGTCACGTATTGAGACAGGTCCCGCCCAAAGGGTTAATTTTACTGGCAAATTCGGTCCCTTATGTAAAAAACATGAAAACTAGACGAGTATAATTTCACCAAAAAACTGGCTCCGTTAGATAGACTCCCGGTCGGGGTTTATTTTCCACTGAAAAAATTGGTCTTGTTAGCCTTTTAGCATGTTTCAGAAACTCCTGGAATGAGCATGGGTACCCAACAAACCCTTGCCCGCCCCACCCCCCCCCATCGGATTTTAAAAATATCGCTTTGAAGGAAAGATAATGCACTGAATTATATGGGGTCAGTCTATAACTGCAAAAATTCATTGTTCAAAGTTGATTGAAACTTGGAAATTAAAATTAGAAAGGAACTGAATTTGTTCCTGCCTTGAGATTTATATAAGCTAGTCTAGTGTGTGACACTGTTTGTGATAATGTAAAAAATCACAAGCTATCCATTAGAGCTCCTTAGGCCTAATTGTGATCAATTTATACATGTATCACAACTGGTAAAGAATCGTGAATAAATACTAATTTATAGTGAACTAGAATAGCATTTTAGAGCACCAAACACTATTAGTCTAGTACAGTGGCCATGCAAGTGCATACCGTCTTATGTACAGGCTACGACGTGTACCCACACCAGTATCATCACTAATCGGTAGCAAAATTGCCTAGAATACATTGTTTTGCTTTATCACAGTTAATTTCAGGCAAAACTGGCCAACATAGCATACAAATGCAACGCTTGATATTTTTCAGATTTTGACCAGGGAAGTACTTTATAAGGCATACGTGTATCCACCCATAGGAACCCGTGCACGAGGAATGTTGGGGTAGAGCAAAAGGGACGCTGTGCAACTTCCGGGTCTTCACCGGCTTCGCTCTTCAAATCGCTTGGAGATTGCCTGCCAGTGTTGTAGAGATCAGTGCGAATGCCGATATTTTTTGCGGATGTGCAGGGTTGGGCGGTACGCGCTAGTCGCACTGTGGTATTGCAACCACAGATGCATAATAATTTATGGCAGCCATATTTAAATCCATTGTTACGTGATACAGCGTATGTGTTAATTGTCACAATCAAATGTTTTAACGATAACAGGCTAAAAAATTACACCTTTTGACTGTGAACAACAGATTATTTTATTGTGTTTGGTGGCCATTGTGGATTTTTCGGGGGGCTACCTGGAAGCAGGATCAGGACACTAACTGTGATTGTGGAACGCACCAAAGACACATGGAAGCTCTCTTGGTCTGCTCAATGCTGGAGCAACAATGCACAAGGACCTTGCAGAATTCAGCTAAAACAGGCAGACATTGGACCAATCTCTGGCGGATCATATTTGAGAACCACTTTTTGAAGAAGAGGGGTCGCATGTGTTAAGATTTCCAGTATTATAGTATATAATTTGTAATATTACTTGCTTTCTGCTTTATAAAATCACATTGTCACTTTTACGTAGTTTTCTTTGATTTCCTCCCTTAAATTTAGAGGCCAATAATATGAATAAAAGATCAGTTAGAATGTTGTAATATTAAAATGAAAAAAAAAACACCACTAGCTTCAAATTCCACCAACACAAGAAGACACACATAGGTTAACAATGGTATAAAATTACTGTGATCGATCATCTATTTGCTGAGCGATTG
>JAMKCH010023102.1:0-35679 GCA_023653785.1 Ophioderma brevispina
CCGTCATATCGAATATGCATGCAAATGAAACTAAATATCCAAATATCCTCCGGGAAACGAAGGAGCTTCTATGGAGATTTTGCATCAGAGGATCCGTTACTAGTTTTGGTTTTGATATTTATCGTATTGGGTCTGAACCTATAGAACCCCGATAAAAATGAATGTTTGTCGGTACTTTCGGTGCTCGCAACACGGAAAGTGAACACGCAATCGCTAAGAAACAGGATATACGTACGTACCGGACCGCCGTAACAGCTTCCAAAGCCAAGCTATAGTAGGCCATGATAGTGTTCGTGATTTAAAAACGATCTTTTTCTTTCGTGCTCCAGCGCGGGGATCACTTACTCTCCTTCACTAAAAATTTAAAAATATATGTAAACCAGGAAAAGCTGTAACCCCAAATGAAAAAAGCACATTATTAGAAAATGACATAAAATTTCAACTCAATTTACTACCCCAGAATGTCCGTGACCAATATGTACACGTAGACTCAAGCGAACAATAGAGCAATGATATTCAACAATCAACTACACACTTCAGATCCTTCTCACCATGTATCAGTGGAATTGTTTACTGCCCACACTGTTGAAAAATTTAAGCTATATCAGGTGTTTATGACTTCGCCGTTTGAGCTCTAGTATCGGTTCATAACTTAAATGCAACATACTAACCTCGCTCATGATTTTTAAAAAGGTAGGTCGCTGAATACCATTGCCTTTCTTGGTAAAGTGAATAGAAATAGGGTTGTAAAGACAATAACTTGCGGATCTAGTTATGCACAAATTAGGTCTTCCTTGCCATGGGCTTTCTTTCATGATTTGTCCCTTTACATGTTCTTTTTCGAAAAAAAACATTATTAATCATATGTCAAAGTTAATTTAACACACAGTAGCATCTCGAGATTTCTTTTATCGCGAAACTATGACAGAACTTGCCAATGCGGCAAGGACATAACAATCGAAGTCTATTCAACTGCATGCACTTAACAATAGACCAGATGAAAAAGAATGTGTAGTGTGTCCCGGGCCGATTATTGAATATCATTAAGCTCCTGGTGTTCGCTTGACATGTGAGGTTATGTTATATTCATTGTCACTGATATTCTGAATAAATTGAGTTGACATTTTAAGCATTTTCTAAATAATGTTCACTTCTTTTCATGTGGGGACACAGCTTTTCGTGGTTATATAATATGTTTTATGTTAGTAAATGAAATAAGGAATCCCCAGCGCTGGAGCACGAAAAGTGAAATAAAAGGCCAAATTGTATTATGTACCATGGCCTAATAGGTGGCGCCCTCGGCGACCCCTAAAATATCAAATGGCAAATGTGCACTGCACGGGGTGGCCGGATTCACCTCGCATTGCAGCAACCGCCCTGACTCCTTCCTTCCATTCACTTCACCCGATTCAATCCATCCTCCATCCTCACCCAACCCTCCTACTCTCCTCCTCCACTTGTGTCTTCTTACAATGTCTTCTTCTTTGGACGTCCCTCCTCCTCAACAACCCGCCCACCTCCGAACTCAAAGCCCTTCTTAGCATGCTCATCATCCGTCCTCAACACATCCCAACCACCGTACCTAGTGCCTTCGCCAAACCGTCCAACCCGCGCTCATCCACCCAACATCCTGCATCAAGTCCTCAGTCTTCATCCTGTCCATAAACATTCAACAACCACATCAATCGCTCTCATCATTGCTCTCTCTGTCTTCTTCAAAGTCCCCATCTCATTTTCACTCAGACACCACGTCTCTTTCCCATACAGCATCACTGATCTCACAACAATCTCTTAACACCTTCTTTCTCTTCAAAGTATATCTTTTTTCCCTTGCAACACTCCCACATTCCCTAATTTCACCCACCCATACTCACTCTCGCTTCCAAGCCACCTCAAATCCACCACCCCCCCCCACTTAACCTGTCCCCCTAGGTATGTAACTCCTTCACTGAACTCCCCCCTTATCACACACTTTTCCCCTTTCAACCAGTCCCTACAGCTCCTCTCCATCATCTACACCAAAATCTCTTGCCAAACTAGGGTCCTCTCTTTGTATTTGTTGCATCTCCCATGGATCGCATTTCCCACATTTCTCACACCCCAACACTGAATTTACTTGACTCTCTTCCCACACACCCCATATGGGTCCAAACCTTACCGCTACCACGTCCTTCTCCACCCCGCTTACCAACACTTTTGTCTTCCAAGGTTCCCTTCAGACCCTTCCCCCTCAAAAGAAGCTTCTTTCCATCTCCAAAACTTCTCCTCAGTCCCTCCAATGTCGCACTCATTAAAACCAAGTCTCCGCATACAACATCTCACTCATCAAACCTTTCTTTTTTTAATTTTTTATACAAAACATTTACAATAACATCAATCACAATTGCAAAAATCAATGGCGAAAGTACAGAACTTGATGCACACCCACCTTCATCTCAAACTACCCTCGACAAATCCGACCCCACTCTAACTCTCGTTTTGTTTCCTGCAAAATGTAATTAATTCATTTCAAGCCGATTATAACTTCAATTCATTTTTTCTATTTATAACGCATGGCATTCCTGATGAACCCTTTCTTACTATGATTAATATAATCACACATTTTAAGCTTTCACATTATGGATTTTAGAGTTGCAGTGATATTGGTATAGAAAAGAAGTTATTACATTTAGAGAAGAATATGTAAATATTACAACTCCGTTGATTTTCTACTGAAAATTTAACTGTGGAATGCCTTAAAGTGACAGGATGAGAATTTTTTTTAAGGATAACGAATTTCTCGTCAATTCCCTGGATCGGTTGTAGACCCACCTACCGAGAACTTTTCGAAGGTTATTGGCAAATAGGTGCAAGAAAAAACGCAAACCTGTTTGAACTTGCTGCCATCGTAATCGTTCCCCATAGAAAACCATGCTTGTTGACTTTTCTGTCGTGCACGACAGAAACTACAAATCATCATCTTATTACATAAAGACTTCGTATGCCGTTTATTCACTGCAGGTGTGATCTAATATATTGGTAAGCATCCATATGTAAAAAACAGGGGTTTCGACAAAAATTGGGGGGGGGGGCTTTCTTTTCTGGAAATCCCCTCCTGTCTCTTTAATTACTCTTTTTCTGATATTTATATTTAACCATTTATGTAATTGATATTCAATTTCTGCTCCAAATCTTTCGTTTATTCATTATGCACGGATACTAGTGCAATTTTACGAAATTACGTGGATAATGCTAAAATAAATAAAGTGGATTCAGTGAAGTTTCTTGTTAATGTAAATGACCATATTCTTTCTTGAATGCATATTACTTTGAACAAAATGTTCAAGACGTATTGGTAATACTGACAAGGGTTAACATTTTATTTTTTGAATACTTCTTAATTTGTATATACTTTTTAATTCTTGCCTTACATTTATTATATATAATCTGGCTTAGCAACTTTGAAAGTATTGGTAGAGTTGATAATACATCCTTTCAAAATCGTGCTTTAAGATTAGTGGGAAATTGTGACTACAGATGTTCATCAATTTTGTGTATAATGCATTGAAAGTTCTGGATTTTGATTGGTTGTAATGTTTGCCTGTTTGTGATCTCTTTGGTTGTATTGAACATAAAAGTATACATCCAAATCGGGTTGATTTTTATAAAACGTAATAATAGGTATAAATATATGAGTATATTTTTGTATAATTTTCAAAAAATAAAAAAAGTAAAATTGAAATTTAAATTGCAAAATCGCGCGATGAGAATGGCAAGGGTTCGAACTGCCATTTAGGGTTTTTGAGAATATTTTGTTTTATTGATAGCTTAATTGTATATAATTGTTAGGTGGGAAAAAAGTTAAATGTTTAAAGATCTGATTCCGAGAATTTCTCAAAATACCAAAATGTCATTTAGGAAACCTTGTAATGGAGTTGCCATAAACCAGATAAATCCTTGAATTATTCCATTTGCCAGTAATGTAAACAATGCAATTGGTGCTATTTTAGGGGCCGATAATTAAAACATACAAATTAATGGTTTCAAACATGTTCTCTGGGGAATCAAAAATCCTAACGAAGTAAGATTCAATTTAGACAAGCTTTCAAGATCTGACTTGCGTTCTGCGGACAACGGTGTGAAAAAAAATGCTTACAATAAAACAAAAAAACAACCTAAAACAAACAAAAACCAAATATAAAATTAAATTAGTTTTTGATTTTGGCCCTCCACTTAAAATGGTGAAAGTACACACCTTTGAGATATAATCTATATTTTGACGAGTCTTTGGCAAAGACGGCCTCGCATTTTTATCCACAACGCGAGCGCGGCCGCAGGCGGTTTCGACGCCAAAGGGCGTGAGGCACGGAGCGGGCGTTCTTTGCGCAAATGTATTTCCCAGGACAAGCATAATCTGTCAATAAAAGTTAGTCTGTCATCGTAAGCACCGCCCAATTTAATCGATGACAACGTTTTCAGATACTTGCCAATACGTGACGTCGCCGTCAAAATTACCATATCGATTTTTTGCACGGCCTGATTAGCATACGATTCAAAGCAAAAATCGACTAAAGTTCTTGACATCTGCGAGTGGCGATTGAGTCCGTACGGTATTTGAGATGCATGTCAGATGGGCTCGTTGTAGCCAGCTCTGCAGAAATAAAGTCACCAGGAAAGGCTAGTAAAAAGTGTCCCCACCTCCCCTGCACAAACACCCTGAATATGAGACTAGACTAGGGCATACGTCGCGTCAGTTTATCAAATATTGGTATCTGCATTGACCAGTCAAATTGCCACTCACAGACATGACAAGTGATTTTTGAACATTAAAGGCTGACTCAGAGATTTCCCGAGAGGGCGCACATCAATTTTCCAACAAAGCGTGTTTTTTTGCATGTACATAATATCTTGTCCATAGACTAAACAATTGTGGAAATAACTAAGCTCAAATCGAGTCTTTCAGAAAAACATCACACTTTGTTAATAAAATTTCGGATCCCGAATTTCTGTTTATAACAACACGGTAATCCTATTGGCACTGTTTACTGTTGCTAAATGTTTGCTGCATTAAAACGGAAAATCCGATTCAGCTGTAACTTTGGGAATGAACATTTTAGATGACTATCCTTATTTCTATGATGACTATTTTTCATTTTCTAACTCAAATAAAATTATATGTAAATCTCTGAGTCAGCCTTTAAATACCCAAGGCGGTAAAGCCAATTGAAATGATGAATCCTGACCCGCGTTACATGCCACGCAAATGTGACGTGTGGCGAACATCCCAAAATTCAAGCCAAATGAAGTCCAGTTCACAAATTCCCGCCGAGAATTTAGGGGACACGCACATCCATGCGGTGGCGGGCAAGCCTCATTCATTATATAGCAACTCACCAAAAAGTCAAAAGAATTACAGCACTACTGAGTCAACCACAACGCAATTTGGGTGGGCTTTATGTGGTCGGTCATGGGTGTTCCAATGACCGCCGATACGACCTCGTCCTCGTTCGTTAATAATTACTGTCAAAAAAAAAAATCAGAATAACCCTTCCAGTGAGTTGATTCTTCAACTCCAACGGTTTTGGAATCAGAAAGATTCGCTTGACACAATACAAAAATTCAGAATTTTTCGTCAAGATTTCGCTTTACGTGTTAAAGCAATGGCGACGTCTGAAATTCTTGGCCGCCCTCCCCTCGCACATCCTAGTGTAGACATGAACTTACCTCAGGAACTTACCAGTCGTGACGGCTCAGCTATTACGCACAATTTAGGCTAAAACTTTCGCAGCTCGAACGCATGGCTGAACGATGCATTAAACTAAAAACGTTTGTAAAATACAAATCCGTTCACTACAATGACGGTAAATTCACCATTATATTAAGCAAATCACACAGTACACGTAGCCGTACTTTCAAATACCTCATGATATCATATTCAGGCACAGTAGCGTACGTGTAGCGAGCTCGAATAATCCAGCTACACCATGTACACCGGGATCCTACAGTCTACACATGAACTGACAAACTATGCATGTAAATTCTCACGCATGACTTTTCATCCGGCCGTTTTCACAGCAGCAAAAGTGTTCGCCATTTTACATTCCCGGCTAGCCTGCCTCAGGGATCCTGGCTGTATTCGCCCCGTATTCGCTTTGTTTTGGAACGGTTACCAAAAAACCCAATAATTGAATGTTATTGATCAGTTCAATAAACTCCGTATTCTAGGAACTATTTTAAGCGCACGATGACATCATCACTGACCAATCAACGATCGCTATAGTTTCGGAATACATATCCCGAAAACAAGGAGTAACAAATGGAATATTTGCGAAAAGGCTTTGATTACTACTGAACTTTGAGCGTTTCCAGTGAGGGGCGGACTCACACAATTGAATAAATAATTAAAGCCTTTATAAAAGGGCATATTTTGACCAAATTTGGTCTTTTTTTTTTAAACTAAAGGTGCAATGAGATTTTGAGGCAACCATATAATTATCGGGCATATTTAATTATTTCAGTTATTTTTTTTTAATTCAATATTATTATTTTCTCCTATCTTTACAAAATAGGAGTTTGCATTTTTTCAATATCTCCTATGTTTAGAGCTTCTTGAATTTGAACGTCGAGTGACACAAAAGGTAACGAAAAATTTGAGGTTTTTGTGGGTCCCATTTCGGCTTCAAATGACCATAATTTCAAAAAACAAAAGTACAAAAACCCTAGATAGTATGATGTTTGTGTCATTTGTTCAGAATGCCATAGCAAAATATAGGAGGTAAGTTGAATTAGAATGCTCTTTGGTAAGAAAAAATATAATCTAAATGTTTATCCTCCCCCCTTCATTTTCTGCAGGCGTGACAAAAAATATTCGATTTGATACAAAAAACAAATCAAGATTCCAGTGATTATGGGATTTTAATATGAACTTGTATGCCCACTTACCTCCATCCTACAACAAGTTCTATTTATTTAGACCTCTGACTCCTCATGTTTTGAGTGTGAATCGTCATATTTTTTTTCTTCTGCATTCAAGGCATCTAGATCACATCAAATCCACCTGAAATGCCAGCAGGCACCAGCTGACTTCAGATCAAGAATTAATGTGTTCTAAACATATTCCAAACACACACACCTACAAACAAGACACAGGCGAACTTTGTTAAATTTTTGTAAGATTTCATGCCGTGATTTAATTAAAAGTGAACCACCACACACACCCACACCACAAAACGCACACACACACACCCACACGCACCACCCCCATATCAGCACGCACACACACACCACACACCCCCACGCACAAACACCACACACCCCCACACACCTAACAAAAAAAAAACAACAAGACACTGCAATTTTGGTAGATAAATTTGATTTTTTAGATTCATGATTTCAGTCAAGTAACAACTTTTGAGTAATGACAATGCCCGAGCCAAGTATTTTCCCTGTTTTATGTTCTTATCATCAAGCAATGCAGGCATGAAATTTCATCCTTTAAAATGTCAGACATTTTCCTGTTGTTCAGATCTACACAATTTAATCTTAAGATGGTTTTATAGGTAGGGTAATATTGGTCATTTTCAGTGTTTTGTTTTTTTCAGGCCTTTTTTGGTCTAAAGTGGATTCTCTACCTCAGCATGTCATTTTGTGACCCCTGTATAATCTTCTGCGAGCCCCTAGCTCGCTGTAAGCTACCACTATCAGATGGCCAGCTACTTTTCGTGTATGTCATAGTATTAGGTAGCCATGGTATAAATGCCTCTTTGTTGCTAGTGCCCCCCCCCCCCCGTGGTAAACCGACCAACAATGCCTGGCTCATCACCCACTATAAGTGTTAGGTTTTTAACCACAAGAGCAAAAAGACGCCTACTCTTTTTACCAAATTTAGATAGAAATCATTAACTGTTCAGTTCTCTTTTTAAAACTTGTTTTTTAATTAAGTTGGTGTCAATAGTTAAATTACTATGGATTTCTCACTTTCTCCCAACTCTTATCTCCCCTCCTAAAAGAGTATTAATAGACCTTCCGAAACATTACATTTTTCACTAAAGAAACCTTTTCCAAGTGAGATGGAATCTAATAAAGAAGACCTAGCGCCCAAATCATTCAGCAACCATACTTTGTTGGTGCTTTTTGCACTTTAGTGGGTTGATTTTCTATTTCTATTGTAGTTCCTGACCAGAATTTCAATGGAAATACCATTAAGCTCTTTTTCTAGTATGGGTGTGAATAAATGCATGTATAGGCCTACGTGTATTTTTCAGCAATGTTACACATTGGCTGGCTATCCTAACCGTCATGTCAGACATTACACTTTGAATGTTCTCATCAGTTAAGCATGCAACGCCGCGCTGTGTCTACCGCCGCACCCAATTATATAAGGAATCTATTGGTGTCAGGATAGAGGCATTCGTGTCAGTGTTAGTTTGATAGAATTATCGTGGAATTACTTTTGATCTTAAATCATTATTATTTGTATTAGAAGCTTATTATTTTCGATTTTGAATTGAATAGTAAAATATATTGTATGTAGGAATATTGTATTTGAAGCAAAAATTATTATGGGGAAAAGGTCAATAATTGTTGCTTTTATTTTGGATGAAAACCCTGTCTAAAAACCTATGACAGTTATTTTGTAAGAAATACTTCTTTCTGAACTAGTATGCCCACTTACCTCCATCCTACAACAAGTTCTATTTATTTAGACCTCTGACTCCTCATGTTTTGAGTGTGAATCGTCATATTTTTTTTCTTCTGCATTCAAGGCATCTAGATCACATCAAATCCACCTGAAATGCCAGCAGGCACCAGCTGACTTCAGATCAAGAATTAATGTGTTCTAAACATATTCCAAACACACACACCTACAAACAAGACACAGGCGAACTTTGTTAAATTTTTGTAAGATTTCATGCCGTGATTTAATTAAAAGTGAACCACCACACACACCCACACCACAAAACGCACACACACACACCCACACGCACCACCCCCATATCAGCACGCACACACACACCACACACCCCCACGCACAAACACCACACACCCCCACACACCTAACAAAAAAAAAACAACAAGACACTGCAATTTTGGTAGATAAATTTGATTTTTTAGATTCATGATTTCAGTCAAGTAACAACTTTTGAGTAATGACAATGCCCGAGCCAAGTATTTTCCCTGTTTTATGTTCTTATCATCAAGCAATGCAGGCATGAAATTTCATCCTTTAAAATGTCAGACATTTTCCTGTTGTTCAGATCTACACAATTTAATCTTAAGATGGTTTTATAGGTAGGGTAATATTGGTCATTTTCAGTGTTTTGTTTTTTTCAGGCCTTTTTTGGTCTAAAGTGGATTCTCTACCTCAGCATGTCATTTTGTGACCCCTGTATAATCTTCTGCGAGCCCCTAGCTCGCTGTAAGCTACCACTATCAGATGGCCAGCTACTTTTCGTGTATGTCATAGTATTAGGTAGCCATGGTATAAATGCCTCTTTGTTGCTAGTGCCCCCCCCCCCCCGTGGTAAACCGACCAACAATGCCTGGCTCATCACCCACTATAAGTGTTAGGTTTTTAACCACAAGAGCAAAAAGACGCCTACTCTTTTTACCAAATTTAGATAGAAATCATTAACTGCAGTTGCTCGTTTACAACTGTTTAAATTAAAGTTGGGTTTCAATAGTTTAAAATTAAATGGATTTCTCCCAACTCTAGTCTCCCTCCTAAAGAGTATAAATAGACATTCCTAAACATTACATTTTTCACTAAGAGAACCTTTTCCAAGTGAGAGTGTGGGATCTGAATAAAGAAGAACCTAGGCGCCCAAATCATCAAGCAACCAGACTTTGCTTGGTAGCTTGTTGCACTTTTAGTGTGTTGATGTTCTATTGTAGTTCCTGACAAGAAATTTCCATGAAATACCATTAAAGCTCTGTTTTCTAGTATGTGTGATATATAACTGACATGTATGAGGCCTACGTGTATTTTTCAGCAAGTTACACATTTGCTGCTATCATTACCGTACTGTCAGACAATACACTTGAATGTTCTATCAGTTAAGCATGCACGCGACGATGTTGTCTACCAGCACCCAAATATTTAAGGGAAATTCTATGTGGTGTCAAGTAAGAGGCATTCGTGTCAGTGTTAGGTTGATAGAATATATGAATACATTTTGAACTTAAATAATTTATTTGTATTAAACATTATTATTTCGATTTTGAATTGAATAAGTAAAAGATATTGTATGTCAGGGAGATTGAGATGGAAGCAAAAAATTCAGTATGGGGAAAAGGTCAATAAGTGTTGCTTTATTTGTGGATGAAAACCAATGTCTAACCTATGGACAGTTATTTTGTAAGAAATACTTCTTTATGAAATTAGTACAACTACTCAAGTTTAGGGTTAAATCATAATCTCCTACAATTTTAATGACAACGTAGGCTGTCAAGCAGACAAGAAGGCAATATCCATTGCTACATGTATAGTTTGGTTTGTGAAAGTAAAAATTCAGTTTATCGAGAAAAACAAGTATGGTTATCGACTGATAAAGTTAGTTTTCGAGATTGACTGTGTTTATTCTGGCGAAAATACGTTTTTTCAGTTGAAAAACCTTGTTTTTAAGCAACTTTGTTTATCACTGAATAACTCACTTTGTCATCATTTGATAACTGAGTTTACCGCCGAAAAAATTTGTTCATGAACTCGGGGATTGAAGTACTAGGTTAGACACTTGGACACTAATTATTCTAAAAAATGTTTATCAATGATCAACTGACGAAAAATGTAGTTTATCAGATAAGGCCAAAAGTCCTCACTATGGGGGTTATTTCAAGCAGGAAGGAAATAAGTAGTTTTGTGGCCGTTCCGGTACATATTTAAAAACAAAGACCGATTTTTAAAATCCAAGTGCCATAGATTATCACAAAAAAAACGGCCCTGACAATAGTACAGAACATAAATAAAAATAAGATGCTATGATCGCGAAATGCCCCTTAAAACATTGATAGGCTGTTAGAAAATAACAATTCCCAATTGGTACAATTCGAAAGTATTCTCTACCATTAGTATGCTGATGGACATACAAGTCTACTACAAGATTGATCTCAAAATACCATGGCGTCGAATGGCGTACTTTTTAAGTTATTACGTGTGTGAAAGCCATTCAAACGGGGATGATTACCAAAACAGATTTATTAAAGCTGAATGAAGAAAAAAAACTGATTTCGAAATCCATACTTTTTCTAACCATAAAATCTTGAATCCAAATTTCAATGTATTTTCATCGAACTATAGCTCTTTTGCCGAGCCTGGGTGTTTGAAAATCCTGACTTTTTCTAACTATCCTTAAAAAAAATCAAGCAGGTTTTTCAGATAGGCATTGAAACTACATGCGAAACCTCAGACTCAACCAATAGAGGGGCCGAAATCCAGGAATTTGAACTGTCATTCTTAACTTTTCTGAAATGGGCTATTCCTGATAAATATTCCCACGCCTTTAAAATATGAGACACTGGTTTTATTAGATATTATTAGATTTTATCAGATAAAATATGCCCCCCTTATAGAGAGAGAGAAGAATTAAGGTTTGTTCAAATGAAAATTAGAACTGTTCTTTGCTAAAATGAGCTCTAAATTTAACGAACAAAAAAAGTGGAATTTTCCAGGAAAACAGTCTATGAATTCAAAAGAAAGGAGTAGCACACAAGCTAACACTATTATTATGATTATAGTATTTATTACTTTTCAAAATATTTCTTTAATTTGCAAAATATATTAAATTTGGCATTAAAGTGTAAGTGACTGCTTTAAATTTAATCTTCGTTAAGAATTTTCAAATCAAATTCCTCAGAGAATATTTTGAACCCGTGATTTGTGTTGTTTAATTTATAACCAGTTTAACAGCAATGTTTGTAAACCATTTAAGGGCCTGGTACATACTTAAATAGGTCGGCCTTGACTGCTACCACTGGGTACTGTCCTGTTAGAGTTTTTTATACTATGGGCCATAACGATTCCCAGGAATTGAGTCGCAGGCAACAAAGAAGTGACGTACGATATTAACTGGTCTATAGGCCTACATATGCATCATTCGCATTGTTACAATTACTGGTAAACGAATGTAATCCTAAATTCAAGGATTTTTCTTTCTGGTTTTTGGGTAAACTAAATAATGATAAGGTAATGTTTACTTTTAATATTTCGTGAGCTTTGAATGACAGGTTCGAACTGACATGTTGGTCATTTTGAGATATGGAAGTTTTTAAGTCGTAAACAATTTTAAACAATAACCTGATCGGAGAGTCGGGTCGGATCTTTAACAGTTCCATTTTGAAAACCTAAACAATTATATATCTTTCAAAGCTTTAACATTAAAAATGGTCCAGTTAAAACCTTGTAATTTTCAGCTCGCGATTTCCAATTAAAATTTCAATTTTGGAATAATTTTTCCTATTTCTGAGCAAATTATAATGCCATAATTTTAAAAAGGCATATTATAGGCGATCCACTCGAACGTGGTAAATTATTTGAAATTTTCAGGAGCAGCTTAAAAGGTGGGTGACCCGATCCGACAACCTGGATAGGGTCACCCACATTAAAAAAAGGAAGAATAAGTCGTAGAATTCTCATAAGGTTTTTTTTTTTTCAATTAAAAAAATAACAAGGAAGAAGGGTCGAAGGAATTGAATCGTACGTGTTGCCGTATTCAGGTTCAAGCTTCATTTATTCACCATCAAATCATATTTACAAAGAGAGGGAAAAAAGAGAATAATTAAATGGTAGACACCTCAAAGAGCAAAGCTCGTAAAAGTGCAGGACGCCCTGATAATAGTTACTTACTTAAAGATTACATAATATGACGGAGTGGAAATATACTTGCGGCCCTGCCATGTTTTAGACACATAACCGTTTCAAAGCCTAATTTCAAAGCCATTTTGCTCAATGATAAGAATTAATAAAAAAATGACGGAAGACCAAAATTATCAGCACACTGTTGGTACAGTGTACGAAACAAACAGAAGACAAAGGACAATAAGGTTGAATAACGCAGACCGACATACAGGTGCAGACAGACATATATAGGGATGTTGGCAATGGCAAGCAACTGATATACCAAAAATAGCAATACCTTATAGATGATCTGATTTTATATAAATGAAAATTATTGTAACAAGATATTGAAATAATTCTTATAATTACGTTTTAAAATACTGCATGAAAAGCTTGTTTTGATACTGACAGGGAATGGAATTCCAGAGTAAGGGATCTTGTGTACGGATAGTATTCATTGCTGAGTCATAATTAAAAGCAGCAGGTCGAACAATGAGATGAACGGGTGGCATGACCATGTACAGCAGTATTTTTAACAAAATAAATCATCACAATTAGGGGGAAGGTTATTAACACTTAAGTGCCGCAAGTGGTGTCCTAGTCCCCCCAACATTTTGATTTTTTTTTTTGCGATTTCCTCGGTTACGCACAAATTTTTTCAAGGAGTTTTTTGCTAATTGTCTGAATTTAGAATACTCTTCTCCTGATACTGATACAAAAAAATAAAAAATATCCTTCCAGGGCTTCATATGAATGATTAGGTTGGGTCCCCGGCCCCCCCGCCCCTTGGGCACTAACGGCAGTGAAAAAAAATCAAGATATTGTACTAATTAAAAAATTAAATAATAAATCTTAATTATTTGCTTAGATATACCTTAGGAGGTAATAATAATAAATTAATATACTTAAATCAAAAACCTTTTTATATGCTGAAGCCCCATCAATTGTGATTTTGTCATGCCGCCTCTTAAATGTGTACGTCTATGGGGAAAATAAGGCGATTTTGAAGTTTCTGAGAAAAATACAAGATGGTTCAGAAATTTGGATATATTTTGCAATGATTATTTGAATTGGTTATTCTAGAAAGATATAATGAATTATTTTGGTTCCAAACTTGATATTGGAGTTGCTTGAGGAGGGAAAAAAAAAAACTCTCCACACATATGTGGAAACCAATCTTTTTCGCAGAGTGACAATTCAAATTGGCCATAGGATCATAGGTCAAGGTCTTCTTTTGTTTTTTTAGGATTTTCATTTTATTGTGGGTATGTGGTTCTGACGGACCCCCATTTTATTTGCGGTAGTGTATGATTAAACCCCCACGGAAAGTGGTTATATGGGTTGGTCCCTAGGAACCCACCCCCCCCCCAGGGGCGGATCCAGCCTTGACTGGAGTGGGGTGCCAAGAGAGAGGTCAAGATGGAGGGATAGCGGCGCAGGGGTGGATGCGGGAGGGTTTCCCCCACCCGCGAGAAGCGGCGGAAGCTCTGCATTTTATCATAGCGAGCAAGCTTTTTCCAAGGATCGTATGCAGGGGAAAATGTTCACATCTTCGAAGTGTGATGGAAAGAGTTGTTTCAGGACAATAATGATCAGGGACACCCCGGATATAGGATTACCAGTGGAGCGTGTTCAGGGGCGTTAAACGCTACTCAATCGGAGGGTTACTTATTATATAATGGAAGTGTGTTAGTGGAAAATGTGTCTTACACCCCCGCTCGTCAGATTTTCGAACCGTCAGTAAAAAAAAAACAGGGTATACCGGCGAGCACAGCGAGCCCGAATTTTTTAATCGTTGTGATCATCCTTTTACAAAAAAATTTACCTTTTCAAACAGAATTACACGTCAAGGGGAGGGGAGACAACTGAAAATGGAAGTTGACGTGGAGTGATTTCTGACCTTCAGCACGCGAAGCGCGGATACATCTGCAATGATGCTTCCAATAATAATATAATAATAATTAATAATAAGGAGTTTTTATATACACACAGGGAAATAATTACACCGCCTGTGTAAAAAAATAGCTGTTTTACATGTAAAAAACAGAACACCATAATTTTTAGTAACAAGTATGTAAACTTGAGATGTAAAAATGACACATTAAGTATGTAAAAGTGCACTTAAAATATATGTATTATCAGTGTGTAAACATGTTACCAAATTCATATGTAAAACTTAAAACACCATAATTATGTAATAATTCTTGTCAGAATTATGTAATTTATGTAAATGATGTAATCACGTGTTATTTTATGTAATATTGAACTCAATATGTAATCTTGTACATATAAATTAGTAAATATTTGAACACAATTATGTAAAATGACTTAACATGTAAATTATGGAACATGGTGAACACAATTATGTAACTGTTGAATAATATAGATGTAATAGGGAAAATAATTCACACAAATAGTCACACAGACCCTTCAGTATATGACAAGAATTCAACAAAAGTTTACAGCTCAAAAAAAACAACTCAAGTATATAAGTTGACTGACCAATTTGTGCACCTTCCCCGGGGGTTGAGAGGCGAGTTATTACAAATGACACAGATGTATGCCTGTATAATACTACACGGGGGTAAACACTGTTGGTATCGTATGAGCCAAACTTCATATGCAAAATAGGCTTACTATAATCGCACGACTTATGATACACGTACTGACCCGTGTGTTCAACTTGAATGAGATAAGCTACTTTTCGTCATGACCCCTCATCCTGAGAATTATAAGCAGCGCATATTCCCTGGTCTAAATCATGATTATATTATACACAAACGCATCGATACAGATTGATAGAACAATACGTAATATAGTCCCCATACCAAGACTCCATGAGGGCACTCACTCTCCAAGATCTTGCCATTTTCATTGTGCCGAGAGCGCTCGGTCGTGAAATGATTGCACAGATTTTATGTACAAAATTCGCGAACTTTTACCGCGCTTTACATAATTGGTTTACAAACACATATGTAAATGAGTTTGTTACATACTTAGTCTTTTGTTTCTTTTTACAAAACGATGTGTGTAAATTTACATAAAAAAGTCAAATAATATAATGCATATCAAAATGTAGTTAAACTTTCACATAATGTTATGTACCGGTATATTTTACAGTCTTTTACAGAAAATATGTAATTTCGACATAATGCGGTTTACCATAATATTTGACATAGTGTTTCTTGTGTGAGCGCTTTATCACGTCTGTAAACAGTCTCCAAGCGCTGTTTGCTAGTTTATTACGGCCGTCATGGGAAATCGTCACAAGCATTTCGCTTCATCTAGGTGGCTGCCGGCAAGAGACCACAACCCTATAGCACTTAGATTGTAATATCCCCAATAACATGACAGCTCCTACCTCCCCTTCCACAACCCCCAGATTTCGCTAGACACGGCACGTTGGCCTAGGCGGGGATCGAACGCACGCCCTAAGGATCACGAGTCCTGCCCCCAGTTTACACTGGACCACACGCGCTCTCAGAAACAATCTGAAAGTTGTAGAGTTTCTCCTTATAATGGCTACAGAATTGTTAAACAGTATTAAAAGAAAAAATAGTCGAGGATTAGATTTTGGTTGCATTAATTACGTGTAAAGTCTTCAAAAAGAGTTCATGCTTATAGGTGGGTATGGGAGTGGGTGTCTCGGCCCGGGAAAGCGCGCAACCCTCCAATGTTCACTTCCAAAACACATTTTCTTATGCAAATTTAATAGCACAATTTGAATTTACAAGTGGTTCACTTATAATTCTAGTGTGATCAAGGTCTTAAAAATCTAGTTGATGGGTGAGTTTTGTTGAATTAATCACATATAAACTGTTCATAACCTCTTTTAGTGTTTTGCATACAACGTCATAAAAATGTAAAATATCTACGGACAATAGATCCCTGTTAAAGAATAAATATTCCAAGGTAGCTTTTCAGTTCCTTTTACAGGATGTATTAAAAAAATAGTGCCATGGCATACTGCTGACCCTCAACTCGACAAGTTCTTTCAACCGTATTTTTCTGACATAATGAATACTTAATTTTTACACTTCATATCTGAAAAAATGAAAGGAAATCGCTTGAAAAAGGAAGAAGATACGAACAGTTTGGTATACCTGCCCATTTTTCTCCTATCCTAGTGGATTTCACACAGTAAACCAACATTTGTGTGAACGAATATATACCTAATCATATGGGTCAATGATATTCTTCTATAAAAGTGTTAATTGCGGCACTGGATGTTAAAGGTAATAAACAAAACATGCTTTCTCAAAACAATAAACAATATAAAGCCAAACCGTTTTCTTTAACAATTGTTTGCAAAAATAGTGTACAAAATGATATGGATGGAGAAAAACACTTTCATGGATCAATAGCATCTTTACCAGATTTGAAACATATTTGGATGGGAGTTCCCTTCTCATAAATATTGCACAAAATCAACTTGATCAGTGGAACTGTCGTTGGTCAATGGCTATGTTTAACATGCATTGAAACATATTAAGTATCGGATAAAAGTTTTCACTTAACAATATTGCACAATAACATGTCTAAAGACACTTTGATATTGCTATTGCCTGTCCACAAAGTAAGTTTCTACGTTATAATAATAATAATAATAAAAACACATTTTTGAAGAGCGCATTAAATACAAAAAGGAATCTCTATGCGCCTGACAAACGCCGGGAAACACAAGGCCAGCAAATTAAAACACCCTGAAATCTTAAAAAATACCATCCAGGTGCAACATGTACAATTTTAAACCGATATAAAGATGCCTATAGTACAACAATATAGATGTAACAGATGCAACATGATACAATTTAAAAAATCTATCATTATTAAAAGTGCATTAAACACAATAAAAATAATGAGTACACCAAAAGAACAATATTATAATTATGTATGGTCTTAGTTTGCAATGAAGTCTTCTTCCGCTTTGATTTCTACCATTGAAGAATTGTCTTCAATTTTTTCCCGCTTATGCAATGACCAAATAGTTAAATTAGAGACTACGTATTGTAGCTCTGGTCTGAGCCCTGGGGTTTTTAGATTATTATTATTTTTTTGGTGAAGTCGCGTATTTTGGCCCTAAACCTACAGCAATATCAGTGATAACCCAACTACAAACCCTGTCCCGTGACCGCGAATTATTTCCGATCCTAGCACGGTTGGCGGGTACAGTCGGCTCTGGGCAGATAGTCAGGAGGAATTGTGGCACAGGGTGGAATGGAGTACCAGACTTTTTCTATTGGTCGATTTGTGTCAATGATGACCTAAGGTAATAATTCTGAGGGTGTGCAAAATTTCGTGCCGTGCATTTTCTAGAAATTTCAATATGGCCGCTATTATCTACAAATTCATTCAATATGGCCATAATTTTATGAAATAGATCAGGTTTTAAAGCACGAGAAATCTTTGGACGAGCTATGGACGTGATTTGTAACAACATTACCATCAAATCAATATGGCCACCCTAAAAACCAATTATGCCCTGAAAATCATTCAAGTGGACCATAACTCACCAAGTATTGTAATAAAGGCTAATTCTTGCACTCTATACCCCAGTAGGAACTCATATCTGACATTCAAGTGTGTTATCAAGCTTACGATCAAGATGGCAGTCAATATGGGACTCCTTAAGATCTTTAAAAACCTACAAATTGTCAAATATTCATAGTATATTGGCGTTCATTTGAATTTTAGCATGTTGTAAAACAAATATACCAGATACGGGTTATAATGCTCAAAGACATACATCGCATACTGCAATTTTAAACTTAATACTCATTTTGGGTGTTTTAAACTAAATACAATACAGATGTATCGTAATTTATAGGTTTAAAAGGTAAGGAAGCCCCACATGGACCCACCATCTTACATTTTTGCATGTTAAAGAAACAGAAATTCCGAGAAGAAGGTCAAAATGGTCAAATAATTATCCCATACCTTAAATTTACACATTTATTAATAATAATTATTTGATGTAACCAATCTAATACAATATAATGTAGGTTTTACTATTTTTAAAGGCGGCTGTATGGGCCATCGTGAATTTTGAAAATGGACATTACAGGAAATGCCAGTTAAGGGGTTCTAGTGATCAAAATACATGTATCTATAAGTGTAAAGTATAAATCTGCATATCGACAATGGAATCAAGCCTCAGATGGCAACTGTACAGAACACTTGACGCCCATGTGTGCGGATGCGTTGGAAATGCATTCTAGAGGGTTAAAGTAACACTTGCAGAGTGGATCAATTGTAACAGATTTGAACACCTGCAAACACACGTTTTAGGTGTTCAGTATGTATTAAGTAGGTAAATAGGTAAAAGGAGGGAGTTAAGATCATGTTTATGATTTCCACAAAGAGCATATTGGTCTTTTGAGCAGCCATATTGGATTTTTGTGGCAATGTATGATAAAACTACATTACCAACACTTTCTCGTGCTTAAAACACCGGAGTACTGAGAGAGGTGTTGTATCGATCGGAAATCTTAAGGAGTTGTAGGATTTTGACTGGTTGGGGGGGGATAGGAAGCCAATATTGGATTTTCAAAAATGGCACGGTAACAAATTTGCCCCAACCTCCAAAAATTATTGGCTTAGGTCCTAATGAACTCAAATCTATCAATAGGAAAAAGTCTTTACTCCATTTCCATCCTTCGGTCTGTGTTATGCCTAGACTTCCACCTGCTAAGACTAAGTTATTTGAAATAGAGATCTTGATTGCACTATCTGTACCAGGGGATAATTTACTTTTTGAAGTTTAAAATATTTAAATTATAATCTGATATATTAGATTAATTGAATTTATGTACTGAGTCTCATTGAATTCACTGAATATGATTTCCTATTACTCATGTGAAGCCAAAGGTCATAAAGATTTGTCACATATTCAGAAAAATGATAGAACTGAAAACCCAGCTTAACTGTATAGTAAAAAACGGGGTAAAATAGATCAGCATACTCATATCTACCCTGCCAATCTCCTTACAAAAAATCTATCACATCTTCTTCATTTCTTCACCAAATCCTTCATTTTTCAGCATAGATAATCAACTTCGTTACAGGTTCGGATCATTTTTTTTTTGTTTCTCATGTAAAATTTGGTGTTGATATACACTGTATTAAACATGGAATATGTCCTAGGTATTCAGTCCAGAGAGTCGTGTTTATACATATAACATTTTTAGAGTCAGATGTAATTAATGCCTTCATTGAAAAGAGTCGGTTTTTTTTTCTGCATAAAACCTGCCATAAAAATTGAAATATCTTATGGGCAAATTAGAGCCCTTAGAGAAAAGCATTTCAAGGTATGCTCTTTCTCTAAAACATTGAAAATGTCCTGACTTCGATCCAGCCAGTCGAGTTAATAAAATCTCTTAGAAGTCTACAATCGAAAACATCCGCAACCCACATCGGGACACATGCATTGAATAAAGGACATTCAACCAGACATAAAAGACAGCAACAAAAATTCATCATCAACTGGATCCCCAGTCACATCGGCATTCCGGGCAACGAAGAAGTGGACGCCGCAGCCAAAGCCAGCACTACGAAAACCAGAACTGACATAAATATAACCACACAGTCGGCGCCAAACCAAGAACACTTCCAACAACAGCAACATAACAGATGGCCAGATCAAATTCAATCAACACAGTCAAACTCAGTACTTTGGAGACTTTCCCGCACAAACACACTGCAAGCAACCAACGCACTCAATAAATTAACAAGACGAACGCAAATCACTATCAACAGAATGAGAATCAAGCTAAAACTGCCAGACAAATCATCGATCACTTATATACATGCGCCTACTGAGATCAAGATATACAGTGTCACCATGTGCACGATCTCACTGAATGCCCAAGAAAAACACACTTCGCCAACAACTACTTCAACATCTAAAACCAGACAAACTTGTAAGCAACAAACCACAACTAGCGCTCAAACATCCTCAAAACGCAACACTACGGCCAATACAATAACTCAACATTACAAAAGATACAAACCACAACACTAAAAAACAAAATCAAGTGTAAAACAGTAACCCAGGGGTCAATCAATAGTTTGCAATGACCGGCTCCAAGGAGCAAACCTGAAACTGAAACTGAAACTGTTTCCTTCAAATACCAAAATCGCATTAAATCTCAATCAAGCATTTAAATTTTTATACACTCTCAGAAAAATACAACGTAGAACCTTTTTGTCCTCTATATCGACCCCCTCAAGACTGGAACCCTCAAAAATGGATCTTAAAATCGCGAACCCAAAAAGGTTACTAAAAAAAAAACAGAACCATAAAATATCTTCTCTTCTTGTTTATGAGGCAGCGCTAAATATGTGTAAGCGTTGGAGCCAAACTCACGGTTGATTGGTTGGGGTTTGAGAAATCTGTGTCCAACCGCGTGAACGAAAGGTAGGGCACTCATTGATGAGAATGTGATCCGCAGTCTGTGAGGAGACCACATTGGCAGGCTGGCGATGGCCGGCCGCAGCCCCCTTCGGTGCATATTGCTATTGAGCGACCGACTCCTGTGACAATCCGGTTTAAGGGGACCCATTCCTTGCGGGGAGTTGCTGCCAGGTGGTAGTTCTGCCTTAGGGTAATAGAGAGTTGATCTGGTCTGGAGTATCTAGCCAGGCAGTATTCCATGTCTGTAGAGTTGAATGGGGAAACTGGAGAGTTTAGCAGCGTCTCGGCAGAAAGGGAGGCGAGGCGCAGTCTCTGTCTACCGAGTTGGTTGTGATTCTTGCACAGTGTTAGAAGCAGGGTTTGTGTTGTCCAACAGGGACCTATTCACTAGTTTGTGCGTGTGGTGTTCTCTCCGAAGTTACTGCAGGTTCAATGCCTGCAAAGCACTGGTAGGATTCAGATGGAGTAGGACGGAGGCAGCCAGTGATGGTCTCAAGTCTCGTTGAGTACTGTGTCCAGCTTCATTGTGTGTGAGAGTGTTGCACCATGCTGGGCGCAATTTCAGCAGGGTTGAAGGCCACGAGCAATGCAGTGGTGGTAGGGTCGTTGGGCTGGCACCCCATGAAGATCCAGCACGTCGGCACAGGAGGTTATTACTCGAAGATACCTTGGCGCATACCGGAACTCGAGGGGCTGACGGTAGGTAAGATGCCGGTAAAAGCTTCACTCCCAAGTAGGTTGGGTGTAGGATTGTATGGCAAATGCGCTCAATTGAGGTGATTGCGGCTGTCGATGAGCCTCTTTGTGTTGAGGTGGAAGGCATTAGCGGTGCGTCTTGGCTTGACTCAGCTTCAGTCTCCAGGTCTTGATATATGCTGCAAGTAGGCATGTATGTAGTTAAGTGTGCTTTCTAATTCTGTCCAGTTGCGTCGAGTGGAGGAGGGCCAGATCGTCGGTCCGTAGCCATATGTCTAGATGTTGGTTGAGGTAAATCGCTGATATACAAGTTGAACAGCATGAGCCAGTACGGATCCTTGTGGTACTCCGTTCTCAGACGACGCAGACGACTACTCTGCCCATCACTGGTTTGAGAATAAAGCTACCGGTTTGCAAGCATGTTACATATGATGAATTGTACAAGGTGAAGATCAGGTCCCTGAGAAACTTGAGTGTCATGCCCTGGTGCCACAAGGTGTCGTACGCTGCAGTAAGGTCCATCATGATGACGCCTGCCTTACGACGCTTTCAAAGCTTTCCTCAAATCATTTGTGAGTTTTCAATCTGGTGGACAGTGCTCGGCGTGTTCGTCAGGCAGATGGGGTTCGACGACGGGCTCCAGCCGGGACAGGGATCACCTCTCAAGGAGTTTGAAGGAGGACTACACAGTAGTGATATGGGCCCAGTAGTTCTTATGGTTGTCGACAGGGCGGTTTGGTTGAGAAGTGAGAGGATCCCTAGGCCGGGGTAAGTAGCTCTCTCCAGATCTTGGGTAAGGACTGGTTGGTAAGGCAACATGTAATAGAACTCTGTTTTTTTTCTTTTTTATACCCAAATTAGAACATCGTGGGCCGCATTGCATCAGGAACTCTGTTTACTGGTATGTTATCAGGGCCTGGGGCTTCCACTCTTTATTTGGCTGATAGCAGAGGTAAGCTTATCTAGTGAGAAGGATGTTGAAAGTGACCCGTACACGCCGGGGGCTGCGAAGTTTGGTGATCTCTTTTTTTGACAGAGCGAGGGTGATCCTTATCAATGTTCTTGAAACAAACATTTGCGAGGAGTTGCTCAAGCAATGAGTTGGCAGTCACTGGGCATTCGATGGGTTGGAGTTTCTGCGGTAGGCGGTTTATAGTTTCAGACCTTCCTGATGGAGTGGGTGAAGTCGATTCCTGGACCGTCTCCTCCCGCGCTCCGGCGTTTCTTGGTCCAAGAGTTGTCAGATCTGAAGACTGGATGAGTTCTTCCCAGGGTCAGAATCAGGAATCAGTGTAAAGAGTATCACATTCTTATCCCAGGATGGGAGATAACTGCGACGCAGTCACGCATAATATGCTATACAGGAGTTAAGAACTGTTTTGGTTCGCACCTTAGCTTACAGGGTTCCATATAGAGGACAAGTTAATGAACCTCTTTTGCACTTTTTTTCTGCGAGTTAGAATGAGTTGTAAATTCTTGAAAAAAATGAGATGTGACCACCTAGGGATCTAAAAACGAGATAAGAAATCCATATGGAAAGGTTGGCCAAAAAGCATATGGGAAAATCAACAAACTAATATTGATGTAGACAAAGGTCGGGCGCTCTCGCGAGTTTAGGAGAATCGGTTTTTAGAAAACGCAACTTGTGGCAATTCCGCATTTTCCGCGCACCGATAATAAAAGTAAATTGGTATTTTCCCCACCAATATGCGGCTGAAAATTGCCGAAGCGAGTATCACGTACCCAAAATGTCCTGCTAGACGCATAACCCCCGCAACCGCGCGCAAGTGGCTGTAAGCATGCTACAACTAACACGGGGGATCCGTCTGCTCATTCAGTCCACGGTAAGGGTATTTAGCGGTGACTATGTGTCAGTTTGTAGACTTAGGGACCCATCTTTTTCACATTCATGCGGGGACAATTGAATATTAATATTAAAGAAACAAATATACATGTTGCATCTAAAAAAGGAAGTTTATTATGGGAATTTTTTTAGCCATGGGGCACTTAAGGTTAATTGATGAATATCTAAATGTTAAGTGTAATGCTGTTATTCCATCATATCCTTTTTTTATATATTTTTGTTATTATTCTTTATATATCCATGGTAAAAAATGATGTTTTCTTTTATAGGTTTTAGTAGAGAGGGTATACCCCAGATTAGCATTATGATAAATATGCCTATAATCATATTGTGTTATTAACATCATCTTTTTTTAAATTGCCATCATTACGTCCAATATTGAGATGGCATTTTTTTAGCTTTGAATATAGGGTTAAAATAATCCCTAATACAGTTGGATTCATAAGTGTTATTTTGTTCAATTCATTTTATAGTAGATAATGTAAAGTTAGGAAAGTGGTTTAAATATCCGATTTCATCCCTATATAGGTTGCCTACGGTTGAAGGGTATGTTGGGATCCTACACTTGTTAGGTACTGCCAACAAATAAGTTTTTTTTTTTTTTTCGGCAAGTACTTTATTAGTGTTTTTAACTTTAACGTTTTTTTCTTAAAGAATAACTGCAAAATAAATATCTAAATGCAAAAGAGTAAATTTCACCCTTTTTGAGTGAAAATTTCACTCCGAAAAGAGTGAAAAATTAAAAACAGCCCATTTTCAGCTATTTTGGTTAAAAATTTAATAATTACAAATTATATCATTTTATCACTTTGTAAATTATCAGGAGTAATTTTGACCCTAAATATATTCTATAAAAAGATTGAAATTTTGCTCTTTTTGGAGTGGGGGCCCTTGTAGGGCAATCTAAAAAGAGTAAAATTAATTCTGTGCTGGTTAGAAAGGGGTCGTCGGGAATGCCAAATATGAAATCAAAATGAGGAAATGTAAATCAAGCGGAACTCTGAATTACATTTTGAAGATTGTCCCAACTGATCTAATTCATTACAATATTTATGTAAACGTCTAGTTTGAATTTATGGTAGACAAAAATGAACTTCGCCAGCTCTAGTCCCCTTCTTGAAACCAAGTCTAATAATTATAACATACAAAGTATTTTGGCCTTTTTACTTAAGAGGGCTTTTTCCAAGCATGAATAGACCAGTTAACAGCAATGTTTGTAAACATGTTAGGGCCTGGTATCTGGAAATAGGTCGGCCTGACTGTTAACAACTGGGCAATTGTATCTGGTTACGCAGAGTTTTAACTCTCTCCGTGCTGGGAAACTGTGTATAAGTTATAACACATACGTCAGAGACATTGAGACAGTTGCCAAATATTTGCAGGTCATTTGGGAAACCATCTAAAAAAACACCAAAAAACAAAGACTATGGCTTGTTTGGACTCATTTCAATGCATCTTAGGCAGAATTTGAATATGCTCACGAAAATAAATAATGTGAAAATGTTCTGAACCAAAAATCCAAAATTGACAACTATTATGCGTGTGTCGCGGCACTCGACATCCGCAGGGAGGGAGTTAATACTATGGGCCCTAACGATGCAGGAATGGTTCGCAGGCAACAAAGAAGTGACGTAGGATGTTAACTGGTCTATAATGAGGGAACTTTGTGCGCCGAAAAAAGGTTGCTAGAAACACATCAGATGGATAAAAAATTATCAGCACTGGTATCATCAAGCAAAACAGTAACATTTAGGTTTTGTAGGTTACATGTAAGCTTCGGGTCTGTAGGTTTATTTTCTATTTCTGTACTTTCTGACAAGAATATCTGTTTGCAGGTATACAAAGAGTTAAATAGCTGCTAGACCGCTAGTCATGTATGGGTACATGTATGACAGTCAAACTCGCTGTTATTGCAGATCATTACAACGTTAAATTCTACTTACCTACTTACTGGTTTTATCCACACCCACATTTGACTCCAAAGTTAAACATTGAATTATTAATTTCAGCCATTTTTTCACACCTTCAAAATTTTGTTCATAGGTTTATTTGAAAGATTTATTGACATAATAGTATACATCAATAACAACAATAAAAAGCACATTCACTTTTTCTTGGGGGGGGGGGCGCTTAAATTTAAAACAGTGTTCAGCCTTTTCTTCCAGTGAAAAAGACCTCTTAGTGTTTGAGTTACCCATCATCACAGTACTACAGTGTAAATCATACACCAAATTTAAAAATAAAAACCAAACCTAAAAGCACAAATGAGTATAACCTCGCATTCACTACAAAATACGAGTTGGGACAGTCAATATTAAAAGGACCGTTTGTGATTTTGTAATTTTGATAAAAAAAATAACATGTTTAAACCTTGTATGTTTTCCAAAATCATCCCCCCCCCCCCCAGAACAATACATTCACCTGCCAAAATTCATCAAACTTTGCTTCATAGAAAGTTATACTCTGTTAGTCTACGTTATATCTATTTTAATATTTGACATTTTAGATTTTTTGACAAAATGAGGGGTGTGTGATATGCATCCACGTGAGGGAAATCAGCATAATGGAATATCTATCGGACCATTGATCGGGTCACCTACTATAAAAATTCTGTTTTTTTTTTTAATTCCAAAAGGGTCCAAACACTCTCAGAAGCATACCCTCCTTTTCAAGCTATATCATATTGCTGTATGAGATAGACGTTTTGAGAGAAATTGTTTTGAACATCAAATGAACATTTCTCGGGCCTAACAATTTCAATGGCGTTATTAGAAATATATGAACTTCCTTCTCCCAAAAAGGGTAAAGTGTGGTGGGAAGGGGTGAGGTTGTAACAGGTCATCCACCTTCATTGTAAATTTATATTGACAATATACAAACGCCGCACAGTTTGCATTTTGGTGTATTTAGATCCTGTTTGTGTGTGGGGGTGTGTGTGGTTTTTGTTTTGTAGTTTGGGGGTTTTTTTGTGTATGTGGGGTGGGGGCATGTTGCCCCCCCCGACGACTTTGTCCGGGAAAAAAAAAAGGCAAAAATCAATGCTAAATCAGCCGTTTTTACCCTCGTACCGGGAAAATTGGCCTTTTTGACTTGACCCCCCCTGAGATGGAAATTTCAGCAAGACTAGGAAATTTGCCCCCTCAGAGAATGGCACCCGATACGCCACTGCGTGTGTGTGTGTGTGTGTGTGTGTGTGTGTGTGTGTGTGTGTGTGTGCGTTGCATGCTTGCGGTGTGAGGCACGTGTGTGCATTTGTGTATGTGTGGGCATGTTTTTGTGTATGCATATATGCATGTAAGGGACCAAGTTGACTGAATCCCCTATATGACATAAGGTGGAGAACCTTAAAATAAGCACATATATGCACCAGGGTATTGGCCATTCCCAGCATGACTACATGTACAGACTACACTACAAAAGAGGGAATTTTTGGTGAGCCTAAAAAAGGAGTCAAATAAAACACACTTGGAAAATAATCGAATGATCTGATTTTGAAGGAACTTAGGCTAAAATTTGGTTTTTTTAACATTATATTTTTTTTTCCAGAATGTTGATAATTAAAAAATCAAAAATAATATAATAATTAATATTCTTATAAGGCGCCAAAAAATCTTCGAGAGACGCAGAAGCCCTAACAGTACCAAACAAAACAGGCTACAAGCCATGAAAAGCTTGACTTACCAGGTGATTTTAAAGCTGACGTTTTAAGTCTTGGAATTTTGGGGGGATCTGACTGGCGAATGCACCTGTTTTGGAAGTGAATTCAAACACTACGCAGCGAAATGAGATGAGCGTTCAACAGCTGAGGTTAAAGGTTGCACGTGGGAAGTTTCAATAAGCTTTTCAGATTATTGAACGCAGTGAAAAACGTGATGGTTGGTAAGTTGAAAGCACAGATGACAATATAACGGCAGGGGTAACCCTTCGAATGCTTGAAGGGCAAAAACAGCCATTTGAATTTTTGCGAAATTCCACGGGTAGCCAGTGAAGCACAAATAAGCAAAGGTGTAATAATATGGTCATGATTTCGTTTTTCTTGAGAATTAGGCGAGCAGCACAATTTTGATGCGTTGTAATCGTTGTAGTTGGTCGGAGTTGATCACCAGATAAATTGGAATTACGAAAATCAAGACGTGAGATTATCTCGAATCGAGGTTGCTTTTTCAGATCGGAAAGTTCTAATTTATTCAACCAATCTGTCTGATAAATATGCTGAACGGCAGATGTCACGTATAGACAAAACCTCTTTAACTAGACTGTACCCCACCTCCAGTCTCTGTCTCTGGGTTTAGAGCGCCTTGGTTAAAAGATAATGCTAACTAAAACTTGAGGCCTTTTTCAGCTTACCATCCCGGCCAACCAACTTTCCACAGAACGTGAATGCACGGCCCTGGAATTAACAACTACTGTAGGAGTAGCCCCCGAACTGTACGAATCTGTTAGGGAAACTGTCTCCAGCATATCAATTCACAAGTAACGTGACAGCATTACCTTGCGCACCATCTCGGTTAATTTTGGGAATGCTATCCGGGGACCATGGAATACTACCGACACAGGTGGTTCAATGGCACGCGACTCATTAGGTCTCATTTATCGATAACGCGACCGCAGCTAATTGAAGAGCTCCTTTAATAAGTTTTTTATAGTGCATGAATTATGCAGAACACGTTTTCACTTTCGTCTTTGTGATATCATTTTATGTTTACAATATATTGTTTTCAGAGTACCTATCGAAGTCCCAAGTATGGAAACATAAACAATAACACTAAATAAAAAAGACGGTGAAGAAGAAGCTGAAATCATAAGTGGGACTTGGGTTATTTCTGATTTCTTCCTCGTTTTAATTGTTGTATGTTTGTTTTGGTTGGTTTTGGTTTGTTAGTATTTTCCCCCTATTGGAGGATGGGCTGATCTTCTGAAATACTAGGTAACCTCAGCCCGCTGCGCCCGGTAAAAGCCGTCCGCGTGCATTGGCGTAACAGGGCGGGGGGGGGGGGCCTGACGACTTTTTGGCCGGGGAAAAAATGCAAAAATCATGCTCATGCATCCGGTTTTTTTTTTTTTTTTTAAGCCCCTCTGACCGGGAAAACTTGGCCTTTTTTTGACCCCCTGGAAGGAAATTTCCCAAACCCTTGGAAATGTTGCCACCTCAGAGCGGGCAGGCCTGTACGGCGCCACTGCGTCCCGGGGGTACTTTTCTCTCCCCTCCCAGGTGTCAGACCCCTGCCGAGCTGAAACCTTTACCCATTTCTAAGGGTAAATTTTGCCGAAAATAGGTACCAACGAGTTCATCTCCACCATGTGTGCCCTTCGACCTATTTGGTGTGACCTTTGACCACAGACCTTTGTCTGTGCCCCTTCAGTATGTTCTAATGCAAATTGGGGGACCTCTATATGATACGTGAACTTTTGGGTCACTCTAAAACCCTGATAACAAACATCAGACTGCCTCCCCTAACTTCCATGCAAATAATTAGACCCTTAGCCCCCCCCCCCCCACAACAACTCTCCTACCCCACACAACGACAACTCACCACCACTTTGTTTTCACACCCTTTTTCTCTGCGCCTCCCTATTGACGGGGTCCACTGTCTCACGGCGCCGCACAACTTTCCTCCCACGCTTGAAGCGGACTGCTTTTGTAAGGCTAGGCTGTTTTAGACCCCCCTTTCCCTCCTTGTCACCCAAACACCCCCATATTTTTTTTAAACTTTCACCAATGACCCCCATATTTTGGTGAAAATTTTACCACTGTCACCCAAAGACACCTAATTTTGGAGAAAAATAAAATCCTCACCCAAAGACCCCCTCCCCCCCCCATTTCGGAAAATTTTGCCTATTTGTTCACCGAAAACCCCCTATTTTTTGGGGTAATTTTGTATCCTCTCACCCAAAGGCCCCTTTTTTTCATCCTCGTCACCGAATGGCCCTTGGTTTGAAGCCAACGAGCCCAACAGACCATATATCCATTTCATAGGGTGAGTGCCCCCCCCCCCTCCAACCGGTGTCGAGCCGATAATGTCAAATATAAACAAGTGCATGGCCAGCCGGACTGCAGACAGGCAGATCTGTTTTTAGTAAATCTAGTAATCTGAGGATTTCGATACGAGCAATGATTAAATTGTCTTCATCAAGCTCATTTAAAGATGCATGATGGCGCAGTTATTGAAAGCAAATAAAATTGAAGGAGATCTTTATTCAATTAGTGACAAACTAGCAAATAAAAATGATTTTATAATAGCCGTATAGTAATATCAGCAATAAATGGGTAACACGACAAGGGTTTTCCTGGATATTTGAATTCAGTGATAATATAATATACATTAACACGACTAGTACTCTTATATTGATTAGAGTGTCAATAAAAATGCATCATCATAAAGTCAATTAAAAACATTAAACCGAGAAATCTTGACTTGGGAGGCCAAACCCTCTGCCTAATCCCAAACCACAATGGGGCGTCGTGCGACAACCCACCCCATGGCCAGGTGGTCTGTCAACAGCCGCTCAGATCAGTTCCCAGGGCCCCGGTTTAAATCCTGCGCAAAAAATAACCGTCACACGATTGGTCTGGCTAAGTGTCGCTTACGCACATGCGGCACGTCGATAGTTTGAACAGTGCGAGTTCTATACCCGAACCATGTGTTTTGACTAATGTTTGTGGGGGAGTAATTCCCCCGACCTCGGGGGAGGTTTGAGACGTTTTCCCTACAGATTCGGAGGGTCCACGGATATGGGTTGAAGAGTCTAGGGGTCATTTTAAGTCGCTTAGCGTTTTCATCAACGTGGATCCGAAGGAGGAGGTAATCTTTAACCAGTTACTTCACAACTTCTGTTGTTTTAAAAAATAATTGATCTATTATGAACGATTCTGGAAGTGATATACAGTTGGATTTGAAATATTCCAATTCATTAATTTTTGTTGAGTAAATAGTTATGTATTATCTTCATTTATTAAGTCAGACCCTAAAAACCACGGATCTTTCATGTAAAGTTATGACTTTTTTTTAACATAAACTCCTTCCAATCAGATGCCCACTGGAAACTCACGAAAATCTCCTACTTAAAGCTTTAAAGCAAAAAGGAATAACCCAAACTACGCCTGTCTCAACAAAAGTGACAATCAGAAAACAATGGTTAAATATGAAATTCAAATAAGTCAGTGTACTTGGCATAATATTAAAGAACAAAGGACCAGGATTTCCAATGTTTTGTTTCATATTAATTCGCTTTTGTCAATCCAGAAATATAATCAATTTAGTGCGAGATACAAATCGGTTTGTGCAACTTTATGCATGGGCAGCGTTGCTTCGCCCAGTTTGCCATGCTGTCATGAAGCTCAACAAAAGATTGCAACTTGACAAGAGCACAAAACAAGATTTAAAGTAAACAAAAGAAGTCGAGGTTTATCAAACAAAGTTTTAATGAGTCAAAACTAATCAGCAATGATAAATATCTTCTTGTCATAAATAATAAACAAGACAAATAACAAATATTTATTGCACGTCAATTAAAGGGAATCTTTGAATTATTACAAAATTGGACTGTTAAAATCATGCCAGAATGAATGTAGTTGAAAACAAAATACACACTCCAAATCAAAGAAATGGTTTAAACATATTGCACTATCTTGTGATTTTAGTAATTTGAAGTCAATAAAAATTTGAATTTGGAAGCGAAGTAGTATCAAAGTGTGGTTTTGTTAAAAAAGAAATTGCGTTCATGATATTCAAGACCATAAAAAAACTCTCCTCCAGGTTGCTGTACTGTCATGATTGTCTTCTAACAAACAACAGTTGTCGAAGGTTATTCACTTTATCTTAAAGCCAGAACTTAATTACTGATCATAACTTCCCATGGACGTAATTTTTAGAGTTTCTTTATGAAGTTATCCTTATAACGTCTGCCCTCTTCTATTCATAGATTATCCATTGTAGGTCTTTTGTTAAAGTTCGCTGCCCCGACCTTTATTTGATAATTGGTTCAGTAGGTGACCAATTATCACAACCTTTTGTTTTTTGATAATGTGGGCAGTAGCTGACACATTATCAAAAATAAAGGTCTGGGCATCGAACTTAGAACGAAAGAAATATAACAGTCAGTCTAGAAACACTAGAAGAATCGGTGTAGAAATACCTTCTGCCGTTTGCGTAGGGGGAGGGATTATTTAAATATTAATCGCATTATGGACACATGCAGTGTCATAACATCTGTTTTATCAAAACAGATAGAAATGAGACAAACACAAACGTCTGTTAGGCTGAATGCCACAGCGACACTGTTGTTTATATGTGTTTAACAAGCAGGACCCACATGTATCAAAAAACCAATTCTGTAGTGTCGTATAGAATGGCAGTTTTACGGGTCCAAGGTCATTCCAGAGATATGATCACTGTCAATATTCTTGAATTGTCAAATTTAAATATTAATGTTAGGGACACCAATGGCGTAAAATCTTCATATGCTAAATTATAATTTGCAATATTATAATACATATCACTAGACAAACATAAACATTTGTCAAGCTGAATGCCACAGAATACTTAGGGTGAACTTGTTGTCGTAAGCACGACTGTATTGAAAATATAACAATCTGATAGTGTCCAAGAATGACAGTTTTTTACTGGTCAAAAGTGAATTCCACCAATAATGAGCGCGGATTTTGCAAATATATGCTAATAAAATCAATTCAATTCAAATTACAAAAGAAGAAATGTTAGATATTAAAAGAGACAGAGTTCCGCTCAACAACCTTACCTTACTTTTGCTTTTTACGCCTCCACAAAACGATCAGTAGTGTCTTGACTTGCTCTGATTAGGTATTCATCATCAAAATCGTCTTCTAAATCAAATACCGACACCGAACCTAATTTGTCACAACAAACCACAACATCGTGACTGGTACACTCCTTATGCTAGCTGATTACAAAATACTTAAAGCTTTATTCAAAACAAGTCGTTGAGGCGTAACATTGTAAAACTCTCACGCCTTATTTTCAATGGAGTTTTGAACCTTGAAATCCGATTATCCCTTTCTCACAAGCTCGACTAATATTTGTTACCCCTATTTTGAATGATCCTTTCAATAAATTCTAGACTTTAACAACGACCATTATAAGCAAACGTGGGCATTAAAGTGTTTTTATTTGTGAAAGAAAATGAATTAAATCCATAGCAAGTAATCATGAACAATGGAACAGATTTCCCTCAGCCTTTTTCGTTCTCCCCTACTCCCCATTTCCCCCCCCCTACTTTCTCTTTTTTCCTCCCTACACCCTCACCTTTCTTGCCGTGCTAGCCCTTCCTCCCCCCCTTGTTTACGAAGACCGACACTATCTTAACATATTTTAAAGGTTTTAGCTTTCTTTTTTGCTCGACGTTTATGTTAATATTTAATAAATAAAGGGTGATGACAGTATCCTTTATGGGCGGAATAAAGTTCCGAGGTCGGAAAAAAATAAATAATGGACGAGGCGCAGCCGAGTCCATTATTTTATTTTTTCCGCGAGGATACATTATGGAGCCCATAAATATTCTAATGCCAAACCCTTTATTTCTATCTCTATTCCGAAAACACGTGATAATAGAAATGCATTCGCGACCCATTAGTGCAGAATAAGGGCAGTAAACTGACCAATCAGCATGCTGCATTTTCAATAATGGGCTGCAGAGGTAATAGAATAAAGCTTAAAGAAGTAGGGAACATTATCAGAAATATGTGTGATGTGTTTCAAGCTGAGTTTCGCCCGTAGTCGCTTGCAAGTCTGCCCTTGGGGGGCTCGACTTGCAAGCGACTAACGGGCATACCACGCCTGAACAAGACACATTATTTCTGATAAATGTCCTGATTTCTGATTTCCTTTAACTAATATTAAAGATGTTATACCTGTTCAAATAGTGTGAATACCTATGTTTACCAATATCTCAGTGTCCACCGTTTTCACTCAACTAGAAAGTGTGGCAACAAACTCGATTTTTGTGTTCCGCAGTAAACTGGAGATATCTCTCGATTTGAAACACAGCAAAATGAGATGAAACCAAAAAATCTTAGAAAGCCTGGTCTTTTCTCTTTAATTGTGATGTACAACACGACTTACTTTGGGTGAGATATAATATTAAAAAAAAGAATGGTTTTTGATTGTACCATATTTTTTGAGCAGGCTGTAGTAACGGTTCAACTCTGCCTCATACCAGTACAATTAGTACAAGTCGTCAAGCCAAGACTGGCTATGATAATGTTAACATCCGCTAATCGCAGGTCACGTTTATTTTGGATGCATAGAAACTTAAGGAAAATTATTATTTTTAGAAGCAAAAAACTTTCACATAACACATACCTTTTGTATGTTGTCGTTTAATACTGCTAAATAGAAGCCTATAAAAAGATTAGAGATGCTAGTTCATATCAGGCTTAGTTAAACAACGTACATAACTGGCTTAATTAGAGTCATGGAACAGCTGTATTGTGTACAATGGAAAACCAAAATAAACAGGCGTCCACACATTAAATATGAGCTAAAGCTATACTGTATATATAGAACATAATTCAATGGAAGAAAAAGTTATGAGTTGCCAAGGTTTTACTTCAAATAAATGGTTGTAGCCCACTTCCTTCGTTTGATCTGAGATCATAGGATATTGATTATATATATATAATACTTACTGTTTTCTTGTATATAATTATGTTAACATGTTTATTAATTAATGTTAAGTAGAAATTTGTTGACAAAGGCTAAACATGTCATTAAACATATGTTATTTATGAATAAAAAATTGTTAAACAGGCCCGGTAGGCATGATAGTCACCACACATATTCCATTTTAAGTTGTCTGCCCTCTAACCCTAGTGAAATGTGACTTTTCCATACTTATTGCTTAAAACTCCACCTCTGTTCTTCATTTTCATGCTACCACCAACCACCACCGCGACCAACCGTAAACCACCCCTCTGCACCCCTCGGAATCCAGAATTTTCCCTACTTGTTGGTATTTTTTTTTTTTTTATTTTCAGTATCCATATCTACCCCTAGTAAATCCGGACTTTTCCTACTTGTGCTAAAAAGTCAGGTTCTTTCGTGTTAATGTGTTTGGCACCCCGGTATAGCCCTAGGAAATCCGTACCTTTTCGAACTCGTCAGTCAAAAAAAACGGTTTTTCCACAATTTTACTGCCACCCCTACATCCTATGTATAGCTTATCATCGTGGGAAGTTATCATATATTTCCAGGATATTTTGTAATTTTTATTAGGTTTTGGATTTCCGTGTTTTTTTTATCGTTATTGGTGACCGGAAATCCAACCTTTGGGAGAGGTAGGCTGGGAAATCGATTATTTTTCTAATTGAAAATTTACCCCTCTCTAGGGGTGTGCACTTATTTTCTGGAATAGCCCCATGTGAAAAGCTGTATTGATTAAAGTTGAAAACCATGAATCACGTGGAGAATGTGGGTGTGAAAGGCTGAATCACGGGTGAATCGCGGGCAGAAACCTGGCTGGAGCCGATCGATACAACGCGATTAATGATGGTTATAAATACGGTCATGAAGCAAATATCGCCTTTCATAACAAATAATGATAAACATGGGTTTAAATGTAGTAAAAATCGTCAACACACAAAAACCCACATTGTCTTATAGTTACACTTGCAAAATGGCATGAAAGAATTATTCATAAATTACAATCATGTTATATACGGCCCTAAACATTAAATCTTTATATGCATCCATAGGTATTTTACATCTTAAACGTGAAAACTGTTCTTCTGGTGAGATGAGTTTTTGAAATACCATTGAATGAAGTTGTATCGGTACATGGTGTGGGCACATCCAACCACTGTGCTTTGATTACCTCTCATTAAAAGACCGTTTTGGCACCCAAAAAAAAACCGTTTTGAAA
>JAMKCH010023103.1:0-98961 GCA_023653785.1 Ophioderma brevispina
TAAAAGTATTTTTAAAATTAATTTTCAACAATTCAATATTTGTTTTTAAAAAAACTAAAATTACATGACGTCAACTTTTTACAAGGAAATTACTACTGAAACATACTATATTTTGTAAAACAATTCATGAAAAGGTGTCAATAAGAATAGCACTTCTATTATGATTAGATATATTTCGTCGGGTGCATTACATAGTGACGGATGTTGTATTTTTATCATTTTTACGAAAATCATCGAAATGGTACTAAATACCAAAATCTTCAAACATTCCAAGTGCCTAACATTGCAAGTACGTCATTAATTAATGATCTTAATTAGAAATTTTACAATTTTGACGTATGTTGCATAACAGAGACTTTGGTGTATTACATAGTGACGGATGTTGAACCCTCTGTCAAAGAAGTGTATACTTGATTTCCCACCAGGGCTTTTTAAATACGGTTTGTTTGTAAATATTCTAATCTTAAATTTATAACTGACACAAGCAAAATATGTAATTAATTTATAAATATCGATATTAGAAGAAATTTATATTATATTTATAGTTCAAAGCGGTGAATCTCGGCAATCCAGTCAACATCCGTCACTATGTAATAAACCAGATTGAGCAGATTCGCGATGACGGATGTTGGTTTGACGGATGTTCAGAAAACGCCGATCGTTGTTTCCATAATGACGGATGCTGAATAACGCTTTAGTATAGGGAAAATTCAACATCCGTCACTATGTCATGAACATAATCGCCCATTTGCGTAAATTTTGGTGTGACGGATGTGATAGTTAACTTTTCCAATGTATTACATCCATTTTATTAAGTAAAAATTCACGAATATTAGCTAAAATAAATTGTTAGTTGTTAATTTCGTTTCTTAATCGAATTTGATAGTTTGAATCGTATGTAAGGATGTGTACGGACCCTCTAGAGTTCGCGATTTTTCAAATGCGATTTTCTCAGAAACAAATATTCGTATTTTGTTTAACATCCGTCACTATGTAATACAACCGACGATTTGTTGATGAATTAGCGACAATAAAACTTTACGAGCGGTTCTAAGAGCGGTTAGAAATTATAGCTATCTAGTTTTGGTCATTTTGGTAATTTCAAAAGTCTCCTTGAGGAAAGTTCTGTGTAGACTACCACGTTGACCCACACAGAGGAACTTGCATGTGCTGTTGAATAGCTTAGGCTATTATGTCAACAGGGAGAGAGGATGAAGACTCTAGGAATTCTTGATCGCGTTATTTAATTCATGTTTATGCATGCACAAAAGCACGGTACAGTCACAATTATATACTTTTTTATTCTCATTGACTTTGACTTGAATCACCCCTTCATTTTAATGGCTGTTTTCCTATACCAATATTTCCAGTATTTACTCTGTTCCACACGTTACTGGCGTCAATTCAATGTTTTAAAGATTGAGGCCATTTTTTTGTGTTAATACTTCCTGAGAAAGAAATGTGAAGTTTAAGGTTGCAGTTGTCCTCGTTTGCAGTGGGTACTCTGTTATAGGCTTCATCATCCCTATCTAATGTTTGTTTTGAGTGCATTGTCAACAATCAAGCAATAAAAAAATGACACGTTCTTTGTCTTAATAAACTGATAAAGATACAAGGTCATTACCAGTGATGCTTCTCCTTACTTTTTGCAATTCTAAACGTTACAGATGTTTTGTTTCATTTTAAACATAGTTGTAATGATATTTTCTGTATTTTTTACATCAAGCATCTATAACCTTTGACCAAGCGACGATTACGATTGATGAATCTGCAGGCGTGGTTTCAGTACCAGTGACCAACAATGGAGCAGGCAATGGGAGTGTCCGTATGTATCGATAAACAAGCAGATTTATTAGGTTTCTGTATTATTGGTGAAGTGTTTAAAGGTCCCAGGAAATTCAAATAGGATTGATATGGTTTGTGTCAATTCTACAAGGAGGGACTATAAAGCATTCAATACTTGGGTTGGAGATGACATCATTAGTGAAACTTTTGATTTTTCAAGAGAGTAATAGAAAATTCCAGGTGACTGGTGTGAATCTATTCATGACACTGACTGAAAATCAATAGTTTCACTAATGATGTCACTGGTAGTGTATTCTTTTTTCTGTTTATTGTTTATTTTTCCCTGTTTATTGGAAAGGAATGTCCCGTAAAGATTTGGAGTAGGTTTATCGTCTCATTTCCTGGACCTTTAACAGAGCAATATGTTTGGTGTTCAATAGTATAGCTTATTCCATACATAATATGTAACTAGCTCCCACCGCAATACTAGGAACATGTCGCTACATTCAGGTATGTATTATGGGCCTTTTAATGTGACATTATGAGGAAAAGGTTTTGCTGGGATTGTGTGCCTGTATGGCTGCTTCCTAAATGGTCTATAAAGCCAATCCGGGAGTGAGATCTGGTTACACTAAATAAGCATTCAGAATGCCTGCGCCCAACCCCGGTGGACTAACTGCACGTTCTTTCTGGTGTCCCGCCACCCGACATCGGACGGGAAGCAGTATACGCTGACCATTACAATAAGAGCTCAGGAGACTGACCAGTGACCTCCTTCTCTATGAAACATTGAAGAAAAACCAGTCGGTAAAGGTTTGGAACACCAATGAGGTCAGTGGCGTGAGTCATCACTGTAACACTTTATCAGTTATCCATCCATGCCATCACCTACACAGACATGCGTGGAAAAAGCTGAACCGATAGCGTAGTGGTGTCGGACGCTTTAAGGCCTTTTTTTTTTTTTTTTTTTTTTTTTTTTTTTTTTTTTTTTTTTTTTTTTTTTTTTTTTTTTTTTTTTTTTTTTTTTTTTTTTTTTTTTTTTTTTTTTTTTGGGGGGCATGCCATCCTAACAGCAAACAGTGAATTCAAATCGGCATCAACATCCGGCGCGAGCCGACTTAACGGTAGGAGGGCGCTCTTACGCGTATCGGATGGAGACTCAACTAAAGGCTATATCTGGTCACGAATATTTAAATCTAATTTATTGGAAGTTGCACTGTTTTGCAGGGGGTTAATCCATTAACTCCGACAGATTTTGAAGTCAATAATTTATTACAAAATTATCATGATATTACTAAAATTTATTGAGGAGAGGTGCTTTTGTAATGTCACTGGGACCGAGGCTGCTTCACAAACGCACTTTAGAATTCCATAAATTACCGTTTGGAAATCTCAAATGCCCAAATCGAGCAGACCGTGTCCTGCCCCCCCCTCCCCTGGTTCAGATGGGGGTTTGGCCGAAAGTCCACCCTGCGAATGGTTCAGTAAAGCAGACAGCATCACATCTTCACGACTCGCCCCCTTCACAAGCCTTCACAAATGATATCTAAGGTCTGATGGAAGTTGATGGCGCCAAGAAATGGCTGATTCACAGCGCTTTTAAATTTAATGTTTTTGTTCACGGACATACGCAAGAAGAAGCATTCAAAATTAGATTCTGTACCAAATCTAATGATCATATCCACGTTAGTAATTACCAGAATAAAGTTGTTCTTTAAAATACACGGTCTCAAACCCGGTCACTCTCACTATCTAGTTCAATGAGAAATGCCACTCGACCACAGGACTGTGTTACGTGGTACCAGTGAAACGAGTGCTAATGTATTTAAAAGTCTTTAATTTTAGAACTTCAAGCATCGTATTTTCCCCTTAATCTTAATGCCATTTGTTGCCACTTTTCAAAAATCAGAAGGACCCCTGAAGGGCTCCTATATTTGTACACAAAGAGGCGCTTCCCCCTGCCTTGTCTTTACGGGGAAAGTGCTCCTAGATCTATTAACACAAATAGAACTTTATTCCCCTGGCCTTGTATTACGGGGAAAGTGCTCGCAGTCTCTGATACACAAATAACGCTAACCCCTAACCCTCCTTTTTTTTGGGTCGGTGATCGTCAGGTTGCTGTCATTTTGCTCCGAGACGGAAGGGACTAGTTAAATAGTGAGAGGGTGTTGGGCCATCGGCATTCTAGCAAACTTAGGACAAAGCGAAACCAATCCGTGGGGTACGAGAGATCACATAACTGAGACCGTGTAATCTTCTAAACTCTCAATTATATATTTTGGCGACATGTGTCCTGATTTTGTTCAAGCAAGGCACATGGATCATTTGCAATCTGATAAGTCAAAACATAAAGCCTACCTTACTTTCAAATATTTGTTTTAGTTTCATTCCTTCAACGTACATTCATACTATATAGGGTAGGCCAAATAAACACTTGTTTTTGAAATCTGTATTAAGACGAGTAGATTTTATGGTCATTTTGGCTGCTAAAATAAGTCTGGCAAACATTTTGATCGCTAATGATTTGTTGACTTGGCACCGTGGATTGTAATTTTTTGCATGCAAAGTCAATGGTGAATTTTGACAATATTCGACATGACTTCGAATAGTGACGTTCTTCTCAACCTATTTTGTTAATTGCAGATCTACTTACAACGACCGTAACAGCATCGGAAAACATTGACTACAATGGCAAAAATAATGAAACCGTGTTTGTAGAGGCTAAATCTAGTGTTCAGATTGATGTCGCCATTATTGACGATGCAGAGAGTGAAACTGATGAGCAATTCTCCATAACACTCTCTGGGTGGGCAGTAGGTATTGGAATAAAGAACGCGCAAGTTACTATTCTTGACAATGAACGTAAGTGATGTAACTTTTTCCACATCTCGAAATACCAATCAAATGGCATATGGACAATTCCAGATGCCAGATGCAATACTCGTCTACCTTACTTGAGCAGACTTCTTGATTTACATCTAGTTAGGCTTGAAGATGCTTTGAGGATTTGAAGACTGTTCTTGGTTTTTAGTTTATTTTTTTTGCACCAATCTGCAAGGACGTCGTTTTCAATTCTATGTTTAATTTACTTCCACGTCTTTGGAATGAAGTCCCAAGTGATTTACATGCTTTCAGTAATATTTCTAGATGAAAGCGTGTTATAAATCATCCTTTTTTAATTGGCTCAGTTGATGTTGTTTGAAATAATGTAGTACATTTGTTTACGTGCAGTCAGAATGTTTATGAGAAATCACTTATATAATCATAATTCACGTTCATAATATTTAAACGAAACGACTTATTGAATTTGAATGTAAAGTGCTTTATTTAATTTTCTTTTTTTGACTATTGAAGCATCGATAAACTTTGAAAAGGCGAACGCTAGTGTTAAAGAGTCCGCTGGTTTGGTTTCTTTACCACTGACCAATCTTGGACCAAGCAATGGAAGTGTCCGTATGTATTTTATATAATATTCGTATATGGTAGTCTTTTTCTGTCAGAGAGGTATATAGTTGCGATGTAATACCTGATAATTCAAAGCGTACAAACTGGGTGAAATCATAATATGTTTAGCCTCAAGAACACTGTTGAGTGTAAAAGTTCTATTCAATGAATTAAGTTACCACGAGTTGATAAAACAATGTAACACTCAACTCCTTTTAACTTGGGGGGGGGGTGTTCACTCTTTAATCTATCCTTTGTAATTGTGTAGTAGAACCACCATATTTTATTGTTTGTTTTCTATTTAAATATAAAGAATGCGAGACGCGATTCAGATATAAACTTGATTCCAAGAATCGATTTCAAAAGAAGATATGTTGACGGTATCTAGTCGATATTCCTGCGCCGAAATACAGGGCTATGCCGAAGCGTGTTTCGGCAGATGACCTTGTCGTACGGCAGGGGTATCTGTCGAAACGCCCGTTGTTTGGGCAAACATTCATGCCGAAAATGCGGGCTACGTCATCACCCTGCCGTACGGCAGTGGTACTTGCCGAAACAATGGGTTAGCCCAGTAGTTCGGCATAGAGGGATCCTGAGTGTGCGGTTGTTGGATGTAACTAATTTCTTATGTCAATTGGCTGTACGGACACAGGATGACACGAAATAAGTTGCAGGGGAATGTATTGAAAGAGCGTATGCTTCCGGATAAAATTGTGAATTTTTGCACACAAGTACTTTAGGCATTGATAATCCATAAAATTGATGGAGGCACTTGCCAACCCCCCTTAATGGGCCCCAGCTTGAGTTTCAAGGTTATACAGGGGTCAAAATTTTAAAATGGTCCAATCAAGTTTAAAAGAGCATGACACTCTTTCTCAGATTACAAGGATTCTAAAAATCTATGGTTTACACTATCTATGGCTTATAGTTTCGGAGTTATGGGGTAAAAAGTGTTAAAATGGTGAAAAAACTCAATTTTGGTGTGTACATGGGTCAAAAGTTAAAAGTCGCTTTGATTCACGGTGCAAATTGTTTCCCTAATAAGGAATAGTTTGCCTTATCCGTAATGCTTAGTTTTCACGTTATCCAACAAAAAAAGGTAACAGGTCAATAGAATCAAATAGCCTCCATTAGGTATTGAATTTATTCGCTATTTTGGTTAACAAATAAACACGTAAGAGAGTCAAAACTATTCCTATATTTCATTCTATGAGCTGAATCAACAATTTGACCAAGGTTTTACAAGAAATGGAGCAACTTTTAATTTTTGACCCCTGTACAAACCAAAATTTACACACGGACGCACGCACGCTCGCTCGCTCTCACGCACGCACGCACCCACACACGCACGCACGCACGCACACACACACACACACTCCCACTCCCACACACACACACACACACACATACACACATCGCAAGAGCTACATTGTGGGAGTTTTACTGAAAAATCTCTTAAAAAGACACTTTTTAAGACATTTTTCAGAAAAATACACTTTTTCAAAACTATATAAGGAAGAATTTTAAACCTATATAGTTTTGAGATTTTTCTCTTAAAAAGACACTTTTTCAGACATTTTTATAGATTTTTTCAGTTTTTTTTCATTTTTTTTCTAGATTTTCTCACCTTTCTTAGCCAAGAGGATTGCGCCGCAGGCCTATATAGTTACTAAACTAGAAAAATCCTCTTTTCTACTCTTTTAAGGAATAAACCTCAATACTAGATTACAGTTTATTCCGTTATAGGACAATTCGTAACATAGTAACTCTAGTAAAAATACTCCCACAATGAAGAAAAATACACCCACAATGTAAAAATACAGTCAGAATGTCTCTTTAAACTTGAAAATACACTCAGAATGTATCTCTTGTAAGTGCACACACACACACATTTATATATAATATAATATATATACACATATTATAATTATAATGTAATATTGATATTCTATTCTAGAGTTACGCACAACCTCCATATCAGCATCAGAAATCGTCGATTACATTGACATTGAAAATGTTCCAATGTTTGTAGCTGCTAAAAATACTATTCAGATAAATATAGCGGTTATTGACGACAGTGAGGTTGAAAACGATGAACAATTCTCTATAGCCCTTTCAGGACCAGCTGTTGGCTTTGGAATAAAGAGCATTAAGGTCACTATCTTGGACGATGATCGTAAGTGTTGTTTAACTTTAAATGCCGCTCTATTACGCTTTATTAAAATTCATCCATTTTAATGAATCTTATAAGAATTATGCTAAATTAGAATTTTTCATAAAAGTGAACAAATCACAATTTTGACAACTTTCTTCATCAATCTATCTTCCCGTTTTATCACTTCAAGCCTCGATTAACTTTAGAGAGAAAAATGCTTCTATTGGCGAATCATCTGGTTTGATTTCATTAGCAATAACTAACATTGGTTCTGGCAATGGAATATTCCGTGAGTATTTTTTTTTCATGATAAACAGTGCTAAGAAGAATACCCTATTTACGTAAGATTGCTAAAAAATCCGGTGTGGCAGGAGATATAGTCCTCCGGGCTCACAGTCCGGGAACAATGGTGAATAATAGGGCAATCGATTCAGTTGACTCTTTACGCAACATTAGTTTCACGCTTTTTTCCGTTGTCATCTATGGAGCCCGGACTATGATACCTGCCGGACTATGATTACTTTAACACCGGAACACTGTCGTTTTTATTTTGTTTTATTTGCAGTCTCACCTGCTATTGAGTTGAAAGATTGAACAACAGCGGCAGAACGAGGGGGGGGGCATGGCCCCTACACCTTTTTGCCTGCAAATTTCTCATCTCAAAAGTGGGTGGACATATCACAATTGAAGCTATTTATTAACTACACTATGTTGTTAGAAAGTGGTGAAAACGGCGTTAAAAATAAAGCTGAAATAACAAAATGGCGGCCGTGTAGAGAAAAATGGTCACAAACGGGAGTTTCCGTAACCTGACCCATCTTACACACTTTTTTTCCTGACACACTCATGAATTCGGAAACCCTTCACGGAATAAAGCACACATTCCGTTTGGGTTTCCAAATTCATAAGTGTGTCTCAAAATAGTGTGTCAAATGGGTCAGGTTACATGATTACGGAAACTCCCGTCAAAAACCACGTAAGTCTATGGGGCAATCATGGTTAACAATAATCAATACTATTGCTCGAATTGTAGGCCTGCTCACGAAAAAAAAACACTTTCAAGTTTGTGTGACGTGTTTACCATTTGAAAATGAATGAGAAAACATCTCAACCATCAAACTGAACCAAAGAGATACGATTGAATCACTTGAATACACTTTTAAATGTTAAATCAATTTACTGAATAATTAAGTTTATTTAAATTGGAGGGAACTTTAATTTGAAGGGACTTGCATGTTTTTCTTGTCTACTTAAGACTCTGCTTATACATTTTCAATGTTTGGGACAAGATCATAAAGAAGAAATATTATATGCCGTTTTATTTTTAAATTTACAAGAGAAAGTTGAAATAATTTGAGATGCCTTAATTCTTACTTTTGTGGTTATTAAATAATGCCAAGTCCCATGACGGGGTGCGTTGTTCAATATTTGAGAGTATCAATCTTTGAATCTTTGATGTAATTTACGACCGCCAACAGATTGCCATAGACTTGCGTGTGTGCAAAGTGAGTTTTGACTTTTTTCTCTAGATTCTAGATGACAGCCATTTTGTCATTTCAGCTTCGTTTTCAACGCCGTTTTCATCAGGTTCCAACAAGACATTCCAATTAATAAATATTGTCAAACAATTTTGATATGTGTACCAACTTTTGAGAAATTTGCAGACGAAAAAATATAATTTTTTTGACAGCTCTGTAGACAAAGTGCCATGTAGCTCCTTCACTTTGAAAATCTTTCCGCCGCCGTTGAGATTAAATTAATTCACAAGATTTAAAAAGTGATTTATTGGTATGAATCTATCGGCACATATAAAATGAAATATCCCTAAATAAAACGTGCCAGATGGTTTTCATGGCCATTGGAGTATTGCTTGCGAAAAAATCCAGATTAATTCCGACAAATGTACAAAACTGTACACCAATCATGGAAGCTACCATGTTTATTCCCTGTGGTATATTTACAACGCCGCATGCAATACCGAAACAGAAGTCAGCGGAAATATATCACGTGACTTCAGCAAGTTTGCCACAAACCTCATCCTTGTGAACTTCGTTGAGCACACAGAGGATAGGAGCGAAGTTCGTGTAGAATTTTTTATTGCAAAACAAAACTACAATTTTTAAAACCTCAGTGATTTGAGAAAAATGTAAAGAGGGGTGGTTAAGATATCATTTTGTGATTAACAAAGGTTTTAGTTGGCTTAAACACTATAAGTAGATTTCAAATTACGCGAGACTCCTTGCATAATCGGGCGGGTATGATACTGATATGGAGTTCAATCCCCGTCCATGCAGAGACTAGGCCTTTGTTGCCATTACAAAACATATTGTGACCATGGTACAAAGTTCCTGTACAGAATCGGCTTACTGGAAATTGACGTATTCAGTTATACAAATGTCTGTTAAAGTGACAGGAGGAGATTTTTTAGGAAACGAATTTCTCTCAAATTTCACTGGATCGGTTGTAGACCACCTACCGAGAACGTTTGGAAGGTTTATTGGACAAACAGGTGCAAAAGAAAACCGCAAACCTTGTTTTGAACTTGCCTGCTATCATAATCGCTCCCCATAGACAATCATGCTTTGAATTTCTGTCGTGCACGACAGAAAGTACTAAATCATCATCTTATTACATAAAGACGGCGTATTCGGCTTATTTATTTCAGGTGTGGTCTTATACATAGGTAAGCATTACAAATATGTAAGAAACCGGGGTTCGAGAAAAATTGGGGGCGCTTCTTTCTGGAAATCTCATCATGTCTCTTTAATGATTGAAGGACGTATGCTATTGTTGGCCAGGATGCCAAATCCGTTTTGGGCTAATCACTTAATATAAGGTTGGTCCTTTTTTGATGACGAAATAAAAACTTAGTTGTGTTATTTGTGCATCGCGTCGATATAAGAATACATTATTTCTCCAATGCTGTGATAACGAATGGTATTTTGAGTGTCAAAGGTAAGTTATGTTCAAATAACGTCTAATGAAATAAATGCTGGTGTTTACATCCTGATACTTGAATTGAAACGTCCATTAGATGTGAAATAATAATTATTTTAGGTCAACATTTATTTAAAAGCTACATTACTTTTATATTGTATGAGTACCATGAACTTTTTACCTGTGGCCGTTCAAATAATTCCTCTTACCTCTCTCGGTGAATGGACAGACCTAAAACTTTTAATGAGATCTCACTTATTTTGAAATCTACTATAGAACCTCTAACTTTATTTATTCGTGAAAGAGGACAGGTAATTTGTGTTCCACGTCATGAAAAATAGCTTAATCTAAGTCTGGGCGATGGTATAACACCTGCTATCTTTTCAGTTGCATGGATAATAACAATGGCTCTGCAGTTCCAGATGAAAAAAGGAATCTGTGAAGTGTTTGGTCTTCTACATACCGAGCGGATTTACTTACCAATTCCCCATTATTTGCTGGAGTCAATGAATCATGATGTACACCCCGTAGTCACTGATATTCAGGGCATAAATTGAGATGACATTTAATTCATTTTCTCGAGAATGTGCACATACTAGAAGTGAGAACACGCGTAGAACTGATTTATACCGCGTGAGTCAAAAAAAAGTATACACTTCCTTGATAAGCTGTGATATTCCATGTGACTAATATTTTCATGAATGGTTATAACATTTGATTAGAGTACATCTTCATGCATCTTTTGATGCCAAATTTATGGGGCTATGGTGCATGGGTGACTGCACAGGGGACAATTACTGAAACCATGTCCAATTGTGATTGCGCCAATGTACACAATGAAACCACTGGTTCGAATCATGTGATGTTTCATCTCTTATTACTACCTATGGCTTAATTGGCGCAATCACAATTGGACATGGTTTCAGTAATTGCCCCCTGTGCAGTCATCCATGCACCATACCCCATAATTTGGTATCAAAAGAAGCAGGAGGATGTATTCTATTCATAAGTTACAACCATTCATGAAAATATTAGTCACATGGAATATCACAACTTATCAAAGAAGTGTATACTTGTTTTTGACTCACGCTGTATAATTTTAGGAAAATTATTTCGGAAGAATTATGTACCTCCCAGGGGTGCGCCACCTCGGTCCTTATCCGAGCATCTTTTTCGCTCTGGCCTCATGGCCTATTGTGTTAGTGTCATGATCAAATTCCCATGGGAAAGTGGTTATCTGGGTTGGATCCCTAGGACCCCTTGGGCACTAACGGAAGTTTTTTTTAGCTTGGGTACTTAAGTGTTAATCAATTGAATTTGTATTTGATTAGTAAAATTTCAGCGCGCTTTGCGCGCAAATCAGTATAAATTGTCACCTACAGGAATGTTCAAAGACCAAAATTGAACTCGACTATAATGAAATTAGTCATGTCAAGTAAGCCAAACTGATTTTGCAGTGTTTGATTATTGCATTTGTATTTGTTTCGCGCGCAAATCAGTATAAATTGTAACTTACAGGACTGTTCAAAGACCAAAATAAATACAATTGTAATGAAATTAGTGGTATTTTTGCACACTTCGTGCACTTGTTCTAGGAATAGAGAGGACCATGCCCTTAGAATGCCACAACCACAACCGAAAATTTTAAGGATTGCTATTGCTTCCCTGTCATCAGTAGATTCAGAGCTTCCGGTAGAATATTGGCGACCTTGTTGCCAGCCCCTTCCCCTGGCTTGAAAAATTGGCTTGTCACTGACGTACCTCTCCACAAATCCTTCAAATTTTTCTTGACTGGTAAAATTTCTTTTTGAAAATATATTATTTTGAGTAATGGGGTCGCCGCAAGCTAAGTGTCAAGAAATGGGGTCTCGGGACAAAAATGTTGGGAACCCTGCATCAAAACGTTGGGCCTTTTTTTATTTGCTACAGTCCTTGAATACGATCTCTGTATACTATGTGGTATAGAGCCCTCTTGTTTGGAATCTCTTGCGCATCGCCTTTCCGCGTTTATTTTGTGTGCTTTATTTTTCTTTATTTTCCGGGATAAACCTTCCGTAACTTTCCTGGGAACTGATTGGGCAATACATAGTACGACGCCGCGCGAATGCATTGCAGTCAAAAAGATGGGATACTACTGTCTGGCGGCATTATTTAATGTTACTGTCGGACATTCGCATTGTAATTAAAGAAATGGTTCAGTTGATAGACAATGTGGGCACGAGCAATCAATTAGTACATACAATCCTCCCATATGATGACCACATAATACTTTGATTGGCACATTATGCTTGCACAGAACTATCCCTATTTGCGCAAAGACGCCTCGCTCCGCTCAGCCCAGGGCTTCGCCCCACTGACCTCTACACATGGATAGCGGGCTGCCGTACAGTTGAATGGTCGCCGAGTGAAACAACAGGAAGTTGGTTTTTGACCGTTACAATATGGCGGAAACAATACATACACCTGCTGGTGCACATATTCCACACAGATGTTCTATTGTTGGACAAGGTGTATGCATTGTTTCCCGCCATATTGTAACGGTCAAAAACCAACTTCCTGATGTTTCAATCGGCGACTCTGATCCGCTATCCGTGTGTAGAGGTCAGTGGGACGGACATGCCAACCTAACAGCAACAGCAAATTCAAAACAGCAGCAACTTTCGGGTGCTAGTCTTTACGGTAGGAGGGCACTCTTATGTATATCGAACGGTCACACACAGACTTGACTAAAGACTAGGCCTGGTAACGAATATTTAAATCTAAATGACCGTTATCGGAAATTACACTATTTTGCAGCGGGGTTAATCCACTAACCCCGACGGATTTTGAAGTCAATAATTTATTCCAAAATTATCATGATATTGCTAAGATGTATCGAACTAAGGTTTAAGAGGAGATTTTGTAATGTAATTGAGACAGAGACTGCCATAGTAAATGTACGTAACAGTTCCACAAATTACAGTTTGGAACAGGGTGAGGGGTTTGGAAATCCCCAATGCCCAAATCGAGCAAGTCCTGTCTTGTCCCCCTGCTTGAAGCAACCTGAAAAATCTCAAATCTAGTATCAAACATCGGATGTCCCATCCCCCCTGCATAGAAGTAAACATTGGCAAGAAGTGCCTGTGAAATTCGTAAACATCGTTTGTACTGAATTTGTAGTCTGCAAACTCCTCTATTTGTCAATTTTACATCAAAGAAAGTAAATGGCAAGAAATAAGACATACAAAGGAAACTCTGAATGTGTTTGGTTTTACTCTGGTATAAATTATTTTCCGTATTGGGATGAATTTATTCTGCCACTATATGGTGGCACATCCTTCATTCAACTTGCACTTACTTATTCTGTTGAGGCTGCCGAATTCATTGGGTGGTGGCCAATGACTTATAAAGATAGACAAGCGGATTCTCCACAAACGGCGTAACCAAAATCAAGGTGCCCAAAAGTATTATAATGAGCATACGCACTTCATTAACATAGTTTTGGGCACCACCATATTTTTTTTTTTTTTTTTTTTTTTATGTTCTATTGTTGGACAAGGTGTATGCATTGTTTCCCGCCATATTGTAACGGTCAAAAACCAACTTCCTGCTGTTTCAATCGGCGACTCTGACCCGCTATCCATGTGTAGAGGTCAGTGCTTCGCCCTCGAAGCAAGAGCCTTCGGCGATTCTGGTTGAGCGGGAGCAAGGACTTGGGGCAAACGTTCATGTCCGACTACATCTCAGCTTTGACGCCGTTGGTAGTTAGTATGGACCCTCTATGTAAATGCAAGGTAGTTTAGTGGTGTCAAATCGTGGTGTCACCTTTTCAATAGGGGCCAATTTAAGTTTACACAGGGGTCAAACTTTTAAGTTACTCCAAGAATATTGAGATGTATGCCATATTGTCCGTCTAGTTATATGGATTCCAAAAATGTATAGTTTGTACCATCTATGACCATTGGTTTTAGAGTTATTGGGTAAAATGGCTAAAAGGCTAAAAATGGCTAATAGTGCAAACAAGGTAAATTTCCATTTGTACAGGGGTCAAAATCAGAAGTTGCTCTAATTTTGGTAAAAAATGAAACAAATTGTTCATATACCTAACGGTGGATTTCGTGATTCCAGCACCTTCTGTTTTATTCTTTGTTTACTAGATATCCTTGAGAAAAGCTTATTCACAAAGTTTGAGTTGATCAAAATACAAAAAAAATACAAAATTGCGAATTCCTTACAGATACGACCGAATTTGCACGTAAGATTAGGTACACGTGGATTACTAAGACTAACGGTTCAGATGATATAAAAATATCAACTTTTTTAGGTAAGTCGGGGGGACGAGGTTGAGGTTGTGGATCACGAAATGCCCCTTTAATGTGTCAAAATAAGGAATATTTTGTAGCATATGCAATGCATAGTTGTCATGTTATAATGACAAAATAGGTCATGAAAGATGTTTCAACATTTTTGGAGTAGTTTAAAAGTTTGACCCCTGTGTAACATTAAATTCGCCCTATTGAAACAGTGACACCATAATTTGAGACCTTGTATTGATGTAGAGGGTCCATACTAACTACTACATGTGTCAAACCTTCGATGTAGGCGGGCATGAACGAACTCCCTAAATAAGGACCCTGTGTTATTCTGCTCCTGCTCTATATATGTTTGGACCAAGTTAATTGTCTTATAGGAACGAAAATTTGCAAATACGGCACAATACGTCTAGAGGATCTGACTGTGCAATACGTTGGCCAGCAAAATAATTAACGTTTACTATCAGTATTGTTATAGTCGGATTTTTTTATTCCTGTCAGTTCATTAAAAGTTTTTGGGGCGTGTCGACGATTCTATTTGTTCTGAAAGGTTGCATGCTTTACCCAATCAGTACAATAGAAATTTGATGTCACGATACCGGAATAAGATTAAGGCCATAATTAAAAAATGTCCCTTTTCTCACGAAGAAAATACTACAAGGCAAATGCACTGAATAAATTCAAAACACCAAACTTGAACAACCTCTGAAGCATTCATCATAAGAAAATGATACGAATAAATAATTATTACTTACCAAAGTTCTTTTACGTCACTAAGGAATATTAGAAAATCTGATACGTTTGCATTTGTTCGTCTTGGTCTAGAAATAATATTTGACAGCTTGGTCCAATCATTTAAGTATTTTAGAGTTTTGGTAACTCATAACAAACTACAATATTTACGTGGCCTAATCCTCTTCTTCACCCAGCCTCAATGTTCATGACACTTTATCCGTTCTTTGATTGACACCAAACAAAGGAATAGATGGCGTGTCTCAGACTTTACGGCAATCTATTCAATTGAATCTGGTATGAAGCCTTTACATATTCGATACAAAAAAGTTCATGTAAAATGGGGTGAAGCATCTTATTCTGTTGAACAAAGTTGAGCATTTCAGCTGTTAATACGTCTTTTTAGTTGTTGATCTCAACACATCCCTTCCGAATGAGTTCGTACCATCAACAATATGCGTTTACTGACAGGAATAAAAAATCAGACTATAGGTATGGTTGATGATTTCATGTAACCCATACGCCTAAAATAGTAGTGTCGCTAAAAATGTTGTGCAGCCTACGCTCAGGTATCAGAATCAGATTTTTATTTTCCAATTACATGTTCTATAACATTTTATAATCAGTTTCCGATTATTTTGTTGAGATTACTCAAAGAATTTTGAATTGATTTGATCTTCAAGTCTTTGTTCTTGTTGGTTGTTTGTTTTTAGGGGTGCGTAGTTTTTAATTTGAAATCAAACGAACTCTATTGAGTTAAAATCTGGGTGGCATTATCGGGGGTTATGAAGTCTTATGAAGCTGTTAAGTTTATCCTTCCTAGGATTTGTTGAAAATGACATTTTTTTTTAAGTTAATCTTTTTATAATCACCTTTGCTGGTGCTCATTGTTGGCGATTTCACTAATTGAACACTGTGGAAGCTAGTGTTGTCTAAGGAATCTAGCATTCCTCAAAATTTTTTCCTTGTCATTTCATCATCGTGGTAGTAATTTTCTTGGAAATACAATCTCAAATCGTCCCCCCTCAGGTAGAAACCGTCCTGAGCTTCCAGCTACAATCTAAGTCATTATGATGCCATATTGTCCTAATGAAATGATGGATCTTAACACGCTGCACTTAGCCTCTATGTTTATACCTACCTTTTAATTGGGAAAATTTAATTTCCACTGCAAAATTGGACAATTATTGAATTTATTTCGCATAGGTTCGAACAAAAGCCTATATCAGTCGTTCGAAAACGTAGACTATACCAGCCTTAACAATGTTTAACCATGTTTTTAGCGTCTAAATCCCCTATTCATATCATCATTACATTATTGGATCCAGCTGAAGTCGAAAGCGAACGAACATTTCGCAATACTTCTTTCTGGATCGGGGCCGTTGGCAGACTGAGAATTAAGAAAGATCGCATAAGAACCATCCTGGCTTGGACGATATCGTAGTGTCGTTTTTTGACTTTGATGGCTATCCTACTTATTCACGAGAGCTGGAGGCGCTACTAATGTGTGAATTGGATTGCGGTCGGATCGCAGTTTTGACTGTGGTCAATACCCTTTACTACGCGGCCGTTTCCTGTATATCATAACTGGGATGACCAAACCCATGATTAACGAATAGGAATGATTAAATGCCATTACATTGGTTCTCCTAATTTCAAACACGACATTTCTTGAAAGTTTTAATACAGATGAGTGTATCTGATGGATATACAATTGTAAATTCCCTCCCCAAAAATTAAATGTTAGAGTGTTTGGATACAAAGTCTGGCTATAAACCTGCCGTAAATAATGTTATATGAAACGGATGGCTCCTGATTTCGTCTTCAGTTTAACAAAATTTACACAATTGTTCTTCATCCATCAAAATTGGAGAGACACCCGAAACCGTCAGTTCCGAAAATGCCACCCCAAATGGTTCTTTGTGTGGATGGTACGGTACCAAAACAATTGCTTTGTGTTATATCCAGACCTTAGATCCACTCGTGCGTGTAATTCCGTTAGCGAGTGAAATTTATGGATTTTTCTTGTGGGTATAATGGACCATCAATAAAACTTACTGTCGCAAAAAGGCCGAATAATGATTTATTTCGTATAGCTTCATTTTTGTATCATGAGAAAGCATTGGGCACCAGATATTCGAAGCCATATAAAAATACCACATATCAACATTTTTCCCGAAAAAAAAGTGTCTAGAAAAGGTCAGTCAACGGTTGGTTTGGGCCAGTAACGGTGACATAGAAATTACAATACTTTTTTAAAAATATTATCACCGAATATTTAAGGAAATAAATTTTCTGATTTGGCTACAAATTAAATTCTAGCAAAGACACTCATCCCTGTTGCAGACACAAGCGTCTGCTCTCATTTTCAAAATTAACCATCTTTTAATCTTTTCAGAATTCGTTGTTCCATGCCTGTATCCATAAAAGTGTGTATTGGGAGCATCACATACTGCCCTCATGTGAACAATGCGAATTGAAATCAATGTTTTTCGAAAAAGGCGACAAAATACAGTCAAAACCACACTAGGTACTAATCCCTTAAACCTCGTCTTACTAGGGGGGGGGATGCTAACACCCCCAGTGGGACTTTGCTCCGTGGCGCTACAAAAGACCAAAACTCGCGTCAAAGGTATCAATTCTCTCATCCTTTCGGATGTTGCCACCCAATGATATTTTTATGGTGCATTTTTTTGAAATTTATACACAGTATAGGCCTAAAACCTATGTATGTAAAACTAGTCATATTGCCATCATTTAAGAGCTGAAAAACGCATGAAAATTCTGATATTTCCTGTCCTCCTCATTTTTTGTTAGTGCAAATATTGGATTCGCCTATTTCCTATGGAAACTGCCAATTTCGCCGACTCGTCGCGGACTTTATGACGTCATTGGGATGCCATACTTTATGTTGGTAACTTATTTTGGTACAGATGGAAAGAGCAGGACCACAGCTATCCACTGATATCAAAATCATAACCTCGGTGGCTTTACAAGAACTTGAGAGGGGTGGTAACCACCACTCGTATGAAAAATATCTAATGAATAACAGATATCTTGTCTACGAAAAAGGGCTTGTAAGACGAGGGTTAAACTTTAATGGTGTATTTTTCAATTTTCTTCTTTGAGACCATATTTAGAAATGAAACATCGTCTGAAATAGAAAATAGTAAGACAATGAATAGCTGCCCTGTGACGTTATTACATCTATGATGTTAGTTACGAAGATGGTTAAAGTTTACATAAGAGCTGTGTTGTGGTTTACTTACAAGTATTTCCGTTTCCTATAAACAGAATTGATCAACTTTCAAGAGCCATGTTTCCGTTGACGAGTCCTGGTTTTGATTTCGCTAACCAATAACTAACATTGTTTTTGGGGCAATGGAACGGTTGGTAGTATTTTTTTTATTTTTGCGATACACATATTTAGAAGATTCATGCCATATTCCCTTACTCATTTCCTTTAATGATATTATGATTGCTGATGATGTTAACCTTACAAGTAGAGACATGTGATTGCATTTATGTACAATTATGTTTACTTCTGCGCCTAACTTTCACAGTTGATAAATTCCATGACATAGGAATAAGAAGGGGGATATCTCGTAGGCGTTCATCGGCACCAAAGAAAGAAATCTGCAATATATTTCAGCTTTTTTGCAGCTATGACTCTTGCTATGCCAACCGAGAAAATACATTGGTATAAGCAGGGGCGGATCCCGGATTGAAAACACTTCAAAGTTACCGGGTGGGGGGGGCTGAAAGGCTAAACGTGTCCAAAATGGGCTGATTTGCAAGATTTTGCAGAATTACCTCGGGAGGCCGGCGCGCACCTATCCCCCTAGATCCGCGCCCTGATAGCGTTTTCTTGACTTAGCGGCTATGGCAAGCCATAAAGGCCATAACGTATTGCTGCAACGCGTTGCGAAAAGTAGCAACGCTTTGCGACATTCGGCACGCGTTGCGACATTTTCAGCAAGGCGTTGCGGTGTCGGCCAAATCACAATCCATGAATTTCTGTGCGAATTTCAAAAATCAGACACACACACGCGTTGCGAGATACTTGTGCAACGCGTTGCAAACCTTCACGACACAACAGGCGTTGCTAGCTTCACAACGCGTTGCAAGCTCGCACGCTTGCGAAGGTTAACAAGCGCAAAGGGACATAACGTATTGCCCGCAACGCGTTGGTGAGAAGTCACAACGCGTTGCGACAGTTTCGTGTCGGCAACGCGTTGCGACTTTCAAGCAACGCGTTTGCGGTGGGTCGGGCCATCAAAATCAATGAATATCTTGTGACGTAATTTCAAAAATAATAAATCTCACAACGCGTTGCGACCTTCACACACACGCGTTGCAAAACCTTCACACGCGTTTCGGCAATACGTTATGACCCTTATGCTTTTGACCTTCGCAACGCGTTTTAAATCTCACAACGCGTTGTGGAATCTCGCAAACGCTTTGTTGAAGGCTTGCAACGCGTTGTGATTTCCACAACGCGTTTGCGAGATACTTTTGCAACGCTTTTCGACGGAGTCTATTTTTTGAATACGTTCACAGAAATTCCTGATTTTGATTGGCCGACACCGAAACGAGTTGCCGAAATGTCCGCACGCGTTGCCTAAATGTTCGCAGACGCGTTGCACTTTCTCGCAAGCGTTGCAGCAATACGTATGGCCTTTAATGGCTTGCCATAAGCGGCTGTATCTGTGCCTGTTTTGATGTTAGATGGGTATCATGTTTGATATTAACAAACTGCCTGCAGCAAGTCTACGCTAATCGGGTGGCTTAAGCAATTGCGGCAATAGTGTCCCAATATAACCGTATAATGTGCCACAACACACTTTGAATTGGACATCTATAGATGATTAGCATTTTCGTGTCATTAATTTTGGTCCTTTGTTATCATTCGGTTTACGTAGCCTTTGTGTGCTAGTAGTTGTTTCTTTTTTCTCTGTACAAAAATCCGCGTGTTTTGGCCATTTCTATGATGTTTTGTTGGGCAAACAATTTGCTGTGTGTCATCCATCAGATCTTAACCTTCTCGGTTGCATTTTTCTCATAATCAACATTTTACCTTCAGCTGATTCTACAAAAAAAGCCCAATGTATATTTTCTCGCAATTTCTTTTATCAGGAAAAATCTATCGCACCTAATTTGAAATCTGAAATGCTCTTTTTAAATTTTAGAAATTCTGTTTTATTTTTTTTCTAACTGTATTTTGTTGTCATTTCTTCTCTCCATCTGGTTTTTTTTTTGTCAAAAATTCTTTTTTTCTCTAATTTTTCTTTTCTGTCCCCAAATCTCAATTTTTTTGTATTCCACCGAGCCTCTATACACTTGTTCACACATTCATAATGTCCACTTATACAAATCATATACAATCCTGTGCGCTTGAACCGAGTTTCAAAATTGTTATTATTCCATCCTTTTTGCATGGTAACCCTGCTAGTCCTGTGAATGGCTAACTTATTTGAACAAAATGTACCTTACAGAAAGCGGCACTGGCACAATTTTCACCAAAATCTTGAATTTCTCTTCTCTTCACTTTGCTCTCAAATGATCAGTCTAACGCCATTGGAAGAACATAGATATATGTTTCAACATAAAAATACATACCCAAAAACAATAGGGGCATTGAATATAGGATAAAGTACATCCAGGTAATTTGTAGGCCAACTTTTAAAATATAAAATTCTACATAATTTAATCAACAAATGTGTATATTACATGAAATATTTTTTACTCGTATTCACTGATATTAGAACCACAAGGTTATAAGACCGGTCAAAAAACAGTGTGCAATAGCGTGGGAAACAGCATACGGCGTGCGTTTTTCTTGTGTTAAAACGCCATGTTCATCAAATTTATCGTCCTGCTGATTAAACTCAACGGGCACAACGTAAATTATAAAATCGCTCTGTTTACACATAAGGAACTTATTTGGTCTTAAAAATCAGTCCGGGTGGGCTTTGTATATAAATGCGTTACAAAACCATGCAAAAATATCGATTTTGAAATCTTGAGGTGCGCACTATTTTGCAAATGTGCCAGTGTCCCTCTTTAAAAACGGGGCGATCCGTTTGAACGTACATTATGTGGTTTGGGGAGAATAATCTGGCTGCACATTCTGGTAGGAAACCACTGTTCTCGGATTTTTTAATTGATTGCCATGGCAAAACCGGGAGCCAGCCAATAATCACTTTTATACTGAATAATTAAAAAAAAAACCAAATGAAAAATATAAAATCGAAGACAAACGGTTTTTCCTAAGCGCTAATCTGTGCCAAATTTTTCATTCCTATTAGTCCAAGAGCATTAGATCAGATAGGATAAAACCTGGAAATGGCTCATGACAAGCTGAATTTTTCAGGATTGGTCTAGGAATATGAGTAGAATAACATACTAAAATTCCCGAAAATCCTCCTGGAGCTCTCTCCAGAACTCAAGATGGCGGTCAAAATGGCCTCCATTTTCCAATTTTATCGTATCTTTGCAAACAGACAAGTTGGAAGTACAAATAAAGTGTCCAGAGATATGTTTTAAGGCACAGGGAATGTAATGAAGTCATTATTTTGAGAGTTCAAAACTTACAAGTACCCAGAACCAAGATGGCGTCTAAATGGCCGCCATTTTCTAATTGTATCATATCTTCATGCAAATTAGAAATAAAAATTAGTGTCTAAACGTATGTTTTAAGGCATAAAGAATCTGATAAAAGCATTTTCTAGAATCACCAAAAAAGACCACCATTTGTTATCCTTTATCCTAACTTTTATAACCAAGCATATTAGAAATACAAATAAAGAGTCTAAAACATGATTTAATATACAGGGAATCTAAAAAAAACATATTTAGAAAGACCAAAACTCATAAGGGCTCATGCCTATATATCTGGTGGCAGCCTGGCCAGGGAATCCCTCCGCTTCAGCCAGCTTGCCCAGCTGCAACTTTTGGCAGCCATTGCACATTGGCAGTGACAAATATACTTATTATTAATGATAATAAAATAGACAAATTTATCATGAATGTGCACTAACATTTAACTATGCTTCATTTACATTAGAGATTTGGAAATCGGACACATGCCCGTCATTGTAACACCGTAATAAGTGAGAAGAGCTGCCGAATAATGAATAATGGACGTTTTGCTAACCCAGATTTCCAACAAGGGTCCTCTGTGTATCTATGTGTATCCATTGGTCACTGATATTGGGGGAAAGAAAATGAGGTGACATTTTATTCATTTTCAAGAGACTGAGCAGCTTTTATTAGGCAAAGGAGACGGTTATTAGATTTTAGTAATTTTTAATTAATTTCACACTGGGTTTTGTCTTCCACTTGACGTGGTTACGAAAAATACAGCGCATATGCCCCGCCATCTAAAAGTAATGGTCATCTAGCTACCGTCACCTCCTGATGTCTTACCTTGGCAACATATGCCCGATAATAAAGGAATAGGCTTTCAACCTCAACAGACTCAGAACTGGCATTGGCCGTACAAAGCACTTCCTTCAAACTACGATTGTAGAAAGCCATAAACCATTAGCCACATCATAGATGACTGTGAGGTCTACAAGTCTCCAGGTGGAATCCCAGGTCTGATCTACCTGGACGATGAAACTATCAGCTGGTTAAAGACGGACCTTCTACTGCGAATTTGGACTCAAACGAAAGAACGAGCTATATATATATATATATATATATATATATATATATATATATATATATATATATATATATCGTCGGGTGTATTACATAGTGACGGATGTTAAACAAAATACGAATTTTTGTTTCTGAGAAAATCGCATTTGAAAAATCGCGAACTCTGGAGGGTCCGTACACATCCCCACGTACGATTCAAACAATCGAATCCGATTAAGAAGCTAAATCAACAACTGAAAATTTATTTTAGATTATATTCTTGAATTCTTACTTGATAAAATGGATGTAATACATTGGAAAAGTTAACCATCATACCCGTCACACCAAAAAATACGCAAAACGGCGATTTTGTTCATGACATAGTGACGGGTGTTGAATTTTCCCTATACTAAAGCGTTATTCAGCATCCGTCATTATGGAAAACATCAATCGGCGTTTTCTGAACATCCGTCAAACCAACGTCCGTCATCGCGAATCTGCTCAATTTGGTTTATTACATAATGACGGATGTTGAGTGGATTGCCGCGATTCACCGCTTTGAACTGTTAATATAATATAAATTTCTACTAATATCGATAATTATAAATTAATTACATATTTTGCTTGTGTCAGTTATCAATTTAAGATGAGAATAATTACTAACAAAAGTATTTAAAAAAACAGCCTTGGTGGGAAATTAAGTATACACTTCTTTGACAGAGGGTTCAACCTCCGTTCACTATGTATACATCAACGCAAAGTCCCGTTTATGCAACATCCTCAAAATTAAAAAATTCGAAATTAAAATTATTAATTATGAAGTACTTGCAAGGTTTCGGGCCTTGCTTGTTTGAATATTTTGGTATTTATTAACCATTTCTTCCCTTAATTTCGTAAAAATGATAATAATTCAACATCCGTCACTATGTAAATACGCCCCGACGCATATATATATTCTATATATATATCTATATATATCTACAATATAGATTCTCTCATATATATATATATATCTCTATTGCTCGTTCTTTGTTTGAGGAGTCCAATTCGCAGTGGAAGGTCCGTCCTTTAACCATCGTTAATGCAATCCCGTTAATTCAGTAAGGGTTCATAAAAAGTACACAACGGGAAAATGGTTGTTGCTTTAGCACAGTGTCGAAAAGGACATCGCCGGATAGAAGAGAAGGAGGCCCCCATATCGTATAGTTATATTTCACAATCAATTTTGATGTTTTTTTTTTACAATTTGGTGTTTTTTAGTTTTTGTGTTTTTTTTAATTATATCCCAAAAAGTACGCTTGATCAAGAAAAAATGAGAAAAGTCTGAGAAACTTCAGGGCATGCTCTCTGGAAAGCAAAAGCTTCGATACAATGGGTCTCCCTTTCAAATGACCATTGATACTTATAGCAGGAACAATGAATATGGTGCATAGCTTGCGCCTTGTCATGTATCGTTGTAATTGACGCCTATAAATAGACCTTTTGTTGTCCTTCATAAGCTACAAGAGGCTACATGAGGCGCCCTTTATAACAATACACAATACCTATTAGTATTCTGCTAATTTGGATTATATAACCGTCTTCACACAGCGACTCTGGAATACAACACAATGTCCCATGACCGCCCTCGCTATTTACATCATGAGCAAGTTAACTACACTATTAGCTATATCATTTCCCCGTGACGCAGTTCAATAACTTAAATTCACCATTGTCTTTGAGGCAAATACAACACCCCTGTATTTTAGTATGATTTATGATACCCAGGACGTGCATGGTCAAAAACCTGTTGTTTAATAAATGTGCTCAATCCATGGCTCTGAAACATATCCGCTTGGTAGAATTACAATTGCGTTCTATATAGTGATATGGTATATGGTTTGTTGTAAAAAGTTGGTTGTTGTTTTTGGCAAGTCCATTTAGTGTTTCGCGGCCCCCAGAAAACACAATGTCAAAAATGAGGTCTTTTCCTTTTTCCACCCCAAGAAACTCAGACGCCAGTCACATATATGTTGCTAAATACTATAGCGCACATCCTTTCAACGCGGGCATTGTGGTTCTTGGGGTGGAAAGGCTTCAATATGGAACTTTTAATTGTCCCATTGAAGCCTGTATTAGAACTTTAACATAAAACCGACTTTTGGGGAATTTAGTAAAGTGGATTTTTTGAAACCAGCAAAAGGTAAACTTTGAGCATGTCGCTTTATTATATGCAAACGTTTCCAAGGTCATCCGTTTCTAATGAAAACTACAGAGGGCGGCGTGCTTCTGTCCTTATCCGTCGATGTCCTTGCTAAAGCAACAACCGTTTTCCCGTTGTGTACTTATATATATATATATATACATTTCTTGGATGTTTCTACTTACTCTTATATATTTGTTCTGTTTCAAGATTATATCCGACATAGCGTTTAAACTTTTGGTGGCCTTTGGCTTTTTACGGCATGCGACTACCCCGACTTTGGTCAACTATGAATTATGTACTTTACAATACATCGACGTATCCCTGCGAACTTTGTACTGAAACTCTTTTATGTTTTTAGCTACGACTTTAGTCCTTTCCTCTTCCAGGGGCCCGTTCCCCAACACGTGGCGTAACCCTACGTGTATACTAACTCATGCGTATGTCCTACATACAGACCTAATTCATACCAGTTACCAGTGCTTTGTACAAATTGTCCACTCAGGCATGACATAGTATGCACGTAGATTTACGACTGAGTTTCGGGAACAGACCTCCCATGTGAGTACTGTTACCGTTTACCGTTCTGTCAGCAGAACCTTCCGACATTTGAACTCACCATCATTTTCCCGGCCTACTGTGCTTCTCAGATTTCATCTTCGGCGATACCTATCTTGTGTCCCGAAGTGTGCGGCAGATGCGCGTCAGCAACGCGTAATACACGACTTCTCTACAATCTACACCAACGCATCTCTACGCTGTTTAACTTTGGAATACGCTTTTTGTCATCCAGCTTTGTTTATACTGCATCATTTCATCGCAGGAACTCGTCTGCTTGGGATAGAAAACTTGTGTTGTTTCTTTCTATTCAGAAACGATTCTTGGTGGGCCCCACGGACTGTGAAGAGCCATCACTTCTTGGATGTTTTCTACTGACTCTATTTGTTATTTCAAGGATTATATCCGATATAGCGTTAAACTTTTGGCCTTTGGCCTTTTGTACGGCATCGACTCACCCGACTTTGATTATATATATATATATATAACTAGAATTTGCAAGACATTCTAAAAACTTATGAGGCCAGGCACCTAAATCACTTGATGAATACCGACACATAGCATACAACGGTCAATCAGTCCACGTTTCCTCCACACTATCTCACGATTATATTAGATTCAATGATGATGAGATTGTGCCACATAAATGACATTATGTTGAAGATGCTGCACCAGATGACGGTGAAAACTATTGTTACCGGAACTCTCTATTTTGCCATCATTTTGATATCATAATAAATGTGAACAAGTTTTTGCGCCATCTTTGGTTGCGGCTACTTTAGAGTTTTGGACCCTCTAAACTGTTCTATATGGGTATTCTCCTTGCCGTTAAAAAAACATATGTTTAGACACTTGTCCGGGTGTAGACATAGTGACGGATTTAAACCAAATACTATTTTTTGTTTCTGAGAAATCGCATTTTAAAATCGCGAACATCTGGAGGGTTCCGTACACATCCCCAACTTACGATTCAAGCAATCAAAATCCCATTACGAAACAAATTAACACTGGAGCTTTAGTTTTAGCTTATATTCATGTCTTCTTACCGATTAAAATGGATTAACATTGGGAACAGTTAACCTCACACTCCGCACACAAAAAAATACTCAACTCGGCGATTATGTTCATGGCAATAGTGAGGATTTTTAATTTTCCCTATACTAAAGCTTTATTCTTCAGCATCCGTCATTATTGAAAACAACAATCGGCGTTTTGTGAACACCGGGCAACCAACGTCCGTCATCGCGAATCTGCTCAATTTGGTTATTACAAAATGACGTATGTGGAGTGTATTGCCGCGATAAATTCCTACTAATATCGATATTTATAATTACTTACATTTTTGCTGTGTGTCAGTTATAAATTTAAAGATGAGAATATTTACTAAGAAAGTATTTCCAAAGCCTTGGTGGAAATCAAGTATACACTTCTGTGTATATAAGGTTCAACATTCCGTCACTGTTATAACTCAAAATCGCTGTGACAATACGTGAAAAATTGCAACAATTCTAATTAAGAAATTATTATTACTGAAGTACTTGCGAGGTTCGCGGAACTTGCATGTTTGGAAATTTGGTATTTAGTACCATTTTTCCCGTAATTTCGGAAAAAGGATAAATTCAACATCCGTCACTATGTATATAATACACCGACGACTTAGTTGTACTTCTCTAACTTGCCGACTTTATGAAGTTATGATACAGTCAGAAAATGGCGGCCATTTTGGGCGGCCATCTTTAGTTTAGGTATTTGGTGAGTTTTTAAGTCTCAAAATAATGACTTTAATTAGATTCTTTGTGGCCTTAACCAATTAATAGACAACGTTCTTTTCTTTGTATTTCAAACTGTCTGGTTTGCCAATACCCAGAGTGTTTATTATGCGTTTTGTAAACATTTTATAATTGCATACTTCCTCTTATAAAACCACTTGAAGAGGGCGGTCTCCCTAAACAATACAATACAACTTTTTAATGGAATGACGACGCTTAAACACAAACCCATACCTGACCGTCATCATTTCCATTAAGAAATCGGGTGACTGTTAATTATAATCTATGCCAAGCTTGGTGACTGTAGACGTTTAGTTTAACAATTCTCCCTGTTAACCCCATTGCGTATTGGAAGATTGTATTGGTATCTGAAATTTAAAATTAAATTATAATAGTCCTGTGCCAAAGATTCTTAGAAAATATTACTATAGTTAAGTTTTTTTTGTGGATTTTGCTTCCTTAACAATCCATTTTAAAGAAATCAATAAACTGCTGACAGTCCAATCAGCGATTGATCATTTTAAGAATTCGTAAAAACAAAATGCCGACAAAATGTCCATATTTTAGCGAATTTCCCAAGAAGGGGGTTGTGTTTTTTCTATAAAGCAGGGAAAACATTATCTTAGTATTAATGGAGTCATAAAGACACAATTATGTTTTAAAGATTCAAGATGGCGGTTAAATGTCAAAATTGTGACTAAAACAAAATGGCCGCCAATTTTTTGTGAAATAATCACACGAACGTTTCTTTGGCCCGTATATAACGCCTGCAAAATGGTTACATGTTATGGATGGGCACTTACAGGAACAATCTATGTCAATGTAATTCACTTTATGAACAGAATATAATACAGTTCAAGATGGCGACCAAAAACATGGCTGCCAGGGCACCAAGCATCCGTTTTTTAAATTTAACCGATTTCTTTTTCTCAGCGACGGCTGAACAAATAACTTCAAGTTTTGCAAATGTGCCATACTTATTAGATTTATTTGGTTTCTTTAAATGGCTGTACTTCAAGATATCTAGACAAAAGAATAAGTGGCCGCCGAAAATATCAACTTTTGTGAAATATTAACGTATTAAAGTTTTTTTCCTCAGTATATACTTCTCCCTTCCTGTATAGGGTTTCTTTTTGCTGAGTCCTCAATTCGAAATTCCCTGACTAGGGTTTTCATTTTGACATCAAGTGTATCTTGTTCACATACTGTTAGAAACCTTTGTCAGACAAATAATGCATAAATGTTAGCGGATGTCTAGATACCCCCATAACCTTTTCTTGTATTTTATAATAACGTAGGTTGGCCTGTTTTGTTTGGGCATATCAAACAAAAAGCAATTCCCTCCCGTCAAAATTGCCGGTAATTCCAGTAAAAAAAGGATAAGTTTCAATCTCATTTAGGGTCATTACGTATTAAACTTGGTCATTTTTATTGAGAATATGATATGTTTTGGCTTATATCCATATGAATCCCTAAATGTCTTTTTTTGCCACTTTTCCACTGGAACGGACCCTTGCCATGTGTTTATAGGGAAAGTGCCCAACACAAATACCGCTACCACCCTAGTCCCTCTTGCTCCTTTTTGCGGGATCGTCAGGTTGCTAGTCATTTTCCCTAAACGGACATAAGGGACATAGAAACAAGAATCCCATCAATCATTTATGTACTTTGAAGGCAATATGCTGCTGTGGATAATATCAGTAAGATTCGCCACGGGGGGGACCGGGGGTCACCCCACTTTGGGGTGACGCATATTAAGGCGTTTAGAACCCCCATTTTCACATCGTTTCAACTCACGATTGTCATCTTTATATGCTTTTTAAACGTCACCCAAAGACCCCTTTTTTGTTAAATTTTCCCCACTGTCCACCCAAGACCCCCTTTTTTTGATTAACATTAATGTGCTCAGAAAGGGATTTCAGATGCCGGCATTTGAGGAATAAATGATCCCTGATGTCTGACATGTTAGATCTGGGGGTCTCAACTGCGAGGTCCATGAGATCGTACAGCGACCGCCAGAGATAGGGTCCTGCACAAACTATCCTCTGCGTTTATGCATCAGTTGGTAAAGTCATTCAGGAGCCCCTGATAGAACATATACGGAAGAAGAAGAATCGTCGCTCCCACTAATCTTCACTGTTTTCAGTGCGAAAATGCTTGAGCTTTGCTACTCTCCCCAGCAATCCAATTGATAATGCGTGGCTCTATTCTGGCTATCTTTGCTTTAAAATTGTTGAAAACAGCAAAGATTGGACGTATTTACGGGCATTTGGGCCCTAATTCCAAAATTTCAGGTTTTGTGGTATGTAACATCATTGTAACACAGCTACTTATAAGGTAAAGAATTAATAAGAGTATTTTGGGCGTCATCTATTTAGATGCTGTTCATCATGTAGCTCCAAATGTCCCCGTCTGTCATTAAGTTGGGATGTCAGATTGATCCTGCCTCAATTCTCAAGCAATCACACAAAGTAGTTAAAGTTTCTACGGCCGCACACCCTTGATTGGTCACCCGGGGCGGCGCCGGTGGTTGGCCAGGGGTTGGCAGGGGGCATTCGCCCCCCTGAGAGTTTCAAAATTTCATGAAATCCGAGCAAGGGGTGTTTAAAAGCAATAATTGTGTAAAAGTGAGGGTTTTTTTTTTGCTTATATGAGGTATCCTGGTAATGTTTCGTCGCCCCTCCTTGATTTTCACCCCTCCTATGAATTTTACCTTCGCCGCCCCTGATTGGGATTGTAAGCTCCAACATGTGACTACTTGATAATCGCAAGATGGAAGTGACCGGCAAATCGTGCTCGGCTTTAGCAACAGAGGATAGGGATGTCCTCCCATATATCTTGGTGCTTTGGGTCATGTAATCAACGCCAGATAGGTTTTTCCTCTCATAATAAAGCTGGGGTATGCCGCATCCCTTCCCTATCCTGTAGCTCTGTCTTCAGGTCCAGGTCTCAGATCCATTAACAGGATGCTCTCTCCACAGGCTCTAAATAACTTGTTTGAATTGAGATAGCAATTACTATAAGTGGTGTAGTTTTTTTTTTGCCGGCATGCCAACTTGTCCGTTTGTGTGGCAGGAAGTCTTTTTTCCTTGGCTGTTTTCGGCAATGGACCCCACCTTACTCTTGCTGACTTCTTTGAGTTGGTTACCATCTGTAGTGCAGATGGTTGATGATTCTACTTCATTGACTGGTGTTTCCGTCTTTTTTCATTTAGACAGTGGGTATTTAAGATGCAAATTCTCAAGTTATGATATATCTTGCGTGCCACACAATGTCAAGATCGGCCGTTAGAGCCTAGATCATCTGCGTAGTCAAAGGCTGTGAGATGCTGACTTTGGTTACGTTTATAACGTTCTTTGTGTATCTAGATTGTGTTATTTTTTGGACACCATGTCCCCCCTTGATTTTGCTTTCCATAACAAGAGCTTTGTTTTCGTTAGTTTTCTTAACGCAACTCGGCATTACTATATAGTCAACGATAATACAACAGTTCAACAGTTACAGACCTAATTATCATAAGAACCGGACTATGTTGGCCTCCTGTCGTCCAGTTCTAGATGTCCATGACATTATTTTTACCTCTGTCATGTGTTGCATATGGCTGTGAATACCGACGGTGGTCTGTTGCATTAGATCAAACTTTACAATGTCGCTGTGGCGTATTACACACACACAATCCTCACGCTACGAATCTTGTAATCCCCTTGTTTCTTAATATGGGAGCGACTGTATACAAGGTTTAATTTGCTACACTTCTACCAAATATTCTATTAAGTTATTCTGAAATTGTGTATAATTGATGTATGTCATAGTTGTTTTCACATAAGAATTTTAGCTATTGCTTTATATGTCGTTTCAATAAGGTTATAGTGGTTCCTTTTTCTTGTGATCGCGCCTAGAGGCATCTGTATTAGGCGCTATATCAAGATTATTATTTTTTATTAACTACCTGCCAATCTTCCTGCCAAATCTAATGACAGGCTCTCTCCTCTCTGTACGTTTGAACATCCTTTAACATGGGGCCCCTTGTTAAACATAGTTTAAAACACATTGTCCCCGTTGTGTTGTTACGTTTATGATAATACGCATCTTGAAATTAAAACAATTGGAATGTAAAAATAACAAGAAAAATATGAAATTGAGACCTTCAGGTCTACTAGCAACTACTCTTTTTGATAGATCTGGCTAACAAACGTATTTGTAGGACCAATAGATCATTTTTTTAAAAATTGATAATTTTTGTTTCATTTAAAAAAATCGATACTTGGTGGCCATTTTGGTTTTCCGCTACTATCTCAAATGCTCAATGCTGATAGACTGTAAGCAGTTTGATTGTTCAACATAGATAGTCTAAAGCATTAAGAATCTGTTGAGAAAAAACTATAGCAAACATTTCTAAGTTAGAGCAAAACTCAGGAAATGGCGTCCGGACTATAATAATTGAGCTATAGCTTTACTGCGTTGTTGTTATTATCGGATAGTTAATTCCATTATTACCAGTTTTTCGAAAAATTCATTTACTGTGTTTATTCCAGGGGTTCGGACAAAGGCTATATCAGCGTCATAACGTAGATAAAAACTTTAATCAATGCTACCGTTTTATAGGCTGCTAAATCTTACTTTCAAAATCAAATTACTATTATTGATGACACGGAAGTCGAACACAATGAGAAGTTTTCCATAGAGCTTTCTGGGGTAGCTGTAGGCATTGAGTAAAGATTGCAGAACTTCACAATCTTGGACGATGATCGTGAGTGTGTCGTTTTAATAACTCTAAATCCGGTGAGAAAACAGATATAGTCCCTTCGCGCCGGGAGCACATAGTTCCCAGGCTCCACAGATGATAACGGAATAATAAAGCGTGAAACTAATATTGCGTGAAGATCATCTAAATCGAGTGCCCTATTCGTCACCGTTGTAGGTGGACATTATGAGACAGACATAACAACTTCTCAACCGGTTTCCCAAGGTTGAAGGAGTTTGGAATTGCTCTCAGAACAGGATTTTAGCCTACTTTACAATTTGAACAGTCAGTCTGATAGCTGTGCTTTGTATACGAAATCAGAGTCACTTGATGTAAACAGGATAGTAAATAGATGGTAATTATGGGTGTTCATATGCTTCTACAGTACAGGTTAGGATTTACGTGAAATGTTTTTTCAAAAAACGTGCCATAAAAAGGGAGACACAAACTAACGCCGCTACACACACACTGTTAAAACAGTTTCCGTAAATTTCCGGAAATTTCCGGGCAGCAGTATTTCCAGACATTTGTTAGGGTAACTTTACAGAAATTTCTGTCAATTAACGGAATTTTGATAGTAATTTTTACATACCTTTGTCTCATCTTACGGACAAAAATGATTATTTTACAGAATTTTTTTCCGTAATTTAAATTACGGAACTCAAAAAAAAAGTCCGGAAATATTTCTTGCCAGAAATTTTTGAAATATTTCGTAATTAACATTTTTTATGTTTGTTGCTTTTTATTTATTGTTTTCTCAAGCTTTTCGGTAAATTTTACGGAAATTGTTTTTTCTTAATTTAAACGACTGAAATTTTTTAACAGTGTAACTTACAATCATTTTGTTACGCCGGTCATGTGACTTATTATCTCGTGAATGCGGGCACGGGCAACAGTACCACCACTCCACTTTATTCCTGATAAATTCAAGTCGGATGACGCGCTAAAATTGGAAAGTTGATGTTTTGCGTGACCAGTTTTGGACTCCTTCAAGATCCATCTTCTAAACGTCATGCTAAATAACATCAGCATGTTGCACTTTATTCCACATGGAATTCTTTAAGAAAGCTGCAACCGTTTGTATTGTTTTGTATGTGTCTCGTTGTATGACTACAAGCATCATACACTTTCAAAGATGCGAAATACCTCCGTTTAACGAATCGCTGATTTGGAATTTCGAATACTACCAATAAATAACATTGGGTCTGGCATGGAACGGTTGGTAATTTTGACTCTTTAATGCATCACCCCTAAAAATTTGGATGCATTGCAGAATAATTAAGCATGAAGTCCTACAATTCACCTACATTGATGGTTTACTCTGCTAGTAACCTTGGTTAAACTTCATCAATCCCGCATATACTGACCAAAACTTGTCGGAAAGTTTCGTCAGCTGCAACAGCATGAACGAGATCCGTAAAATTGAAAATACCAGTACACATCTTAAGTTGGTAAAACATGTTTAATCTAACAAATACTTTTGTATGAGGAAACCTTAATGGATTCCTACTACAACGGAAAGCAAATATTGAATATTGAAGAAGCACATACAAACGGAATGAAGAACAAAGATATTTTTAGTTTTGAAATTGTAACGTGTCGATATGAATATGTATGAATAGTAAAACGCAAGCTCGCCCTCATCGCTCTCTCTCCCTCGCTCCTCACACACACACATCCTTGCAAGAGCTACATTGTGTGATTTTTACCACTGAAAATCTCTAAAAAGGCCGTTTTAGACATTTTTTCAGAAAACTACACTTTTTTCAAACTAATAATATAGGAAGAATTTCAAACCTATATAGTTTTTTGAGATTTTTTTTCTCTTAAAAAGACACTTTTTTAGACATTTTTAAAGATTTTTTAACAGGGTAACAGGCCTATCAAGAATTTATTGGTGTCTTTCAGACTTAAGGTTCAGAAACTAATGGTCAATTTGCGTAGAGCCCTAAAATTCTGTTTTGGCCCGATTTTAGCCCTACAATGCGGAGAGACTGACACAAACGTATACCTACCACATTATAGCAAAGGACATCACACCTTAATTTTAGTGGTCATCGATTTCTTCTCCGACAAACACATCATTTTCAATAACGTCCTATTGTGTTAATACTTATAAGAAAATATCTTCACTTCAACAAATTAAATTACCATTGTTTTATCATAAAGATCAGTTATTTGAAATCACTACCTCATATTTAATGTTATCAGTTCATGACTGAAACTGCTTCAGAGATTTGGTTGTATTGCATATTCTAAAGAGTAATGATTTTGAAAAAAATGCAGTATACTCAGCTCCATAAATTGCGGAGAACAAACTAAAGCTAAATTTTTCTGTAAATAAATTGGAATTAAAACTTAAAATGCATATCGCACTGTTTGTTTAAAGCTAGTACAAAACTTCTATGGTTTCACTTTTGTCTTCCAAGTTTTGTTGTAGGTTAAACCATGAAATATTGCTACATCTTAAGTGTAAAACCAAGGTTTAATCTAAGCAAATACTTTTGTTAAGGAAACGTAATGAGTTCCTACTACCACGGAAGCAATATTGATATTGAAGGAAGCACATATCAACTGTTAAGGAAGAACAAAGATATTTTAGTTTGAAATTTTAACTGTAGTCGATATGAACTGATGAATAGGACGCAAACTCTCCTCTCTTCCTCTCCTCCGTCCCCTCTCGTCGTCTCTCTACACACACACCCTTGCATGAGCTACTGGTGGAGTTTTAACAACTGAAAAATCTCTTTAAAAAAAAGACACTATATTTTAGCATTTTTTCATAAAAATACCCATTTTCAAAACTATATAAGGCAAAATTTTCAAACCTATCTAGTTTTGAGTTTTTCTCTTAAAAGAACACTTTTTAGTTAGACTTTTTAAAGATTTTTTCAGTCAGGATAAACAGGCTATATAAGATTATTTGGTGTCTTTCAGACTTAAATCGATTTATTGGTAGAAATCGATCGGCACATATATAATGAAATATCCCTAACTAAAACGTACGCAGATGGTTTTTCATCCTGGCCATGGAGTATTCCTTGCGAAAAAATCCAGATTTATATTCCGCCAATTTACACAACTGTACAAGATCATGGAAGCTACCATGGTTGATTATTCCCTGTGGATATTTACAACGCCGCCCTCAATCCCGAAACAGAGCCGCGAAAATATATCCCATACTCCATATATCACGTTCAGTTTGCCACAAGCCCAGCCTTTTTGAACTTCGTTGAGCAACACAAAGGATAGGAGCGAAGTTCGTTTAGATTTTTTATATTGGCAAAAAAACTACACTTTCTGAAACCTCAGTTGATATGAGAAAACTGTTAAGAAAGAGGGTCTTTTAGATATCATTTTTGTGATAACAAAGTGGTTTTAGTTGGCCTAAACCCTAACAATCCATGAAAACGATGACATTTGAAAAAGATGGGTCCGCGTAATATTTAGTTTTAAATCGTCAGTCGCACTGTAAACCACTGATCTCTATACAATTGGGGGATTGGCTACACACAGTAATTGTATATTAGATTATGAGCAACGGGCGGGCCATCTTGGTCTAAATACAACAAATACCATTCCGAGACACCTGTTTAACAGAATTTGTATCCCTGGTGCACGTTTTTTAGAGACATGCATCCCATACGCGCAAATATCAATGAGCTTACTGAATTGGCTTGATTCTTTAGTCTGTTATGTTGCTTATTCCGCAACAATTTGGTATAAATGACGGTCTTAACCACCTGCTTGGGCTCTCTTTGGATGACCAATATGGCATTCAGTGCCTGAATTACGAAGCCCAGGTTTCCCAATCCATTGTAATAGAGATCAGTGTTCGACACCCACTAATGCGCGGTTCTACGTACTTTTCAATGTACCGAGTAGCTCTGCTTGTATGGATGCATGAGTTTCCTAATTTTATTTTAAAAACTATATTCCTCATGAACCTAGGCTCATTTTATAAACATTAGGCATACATGTATGCCATTTTTGATAAATTTATACAGTTTAAAGGAAAACGTTAAATTAAAGCTGTGTTTTGTAATTTCAATGTTAAAAAAAGTAAACGCGATAGTCCCTTGCATACATGCCAGAACTTGACTACCACCGATCATCTTTTCAATTGTATGAAAGACTAACATGGCTTGTGGGCAAAACGATAGCGTAAAAAAACAACGTGGCGGCTTCCTTAAAATCGTCTACTGCTTCGAACGTTATGCGTGAAAATGGATTTTTCTTCGCAAGGAATACTCCATGACCATGCAACCATCTGGTACGTCTATTTAATTATATATGTTCCGATAGATTTATAACCAATAAATCCCTTTAAGGTTCAGAAACTATGTCAATTTTGGCGGAGAGACCCTAAAATTCTGTTTGGCCGAGTTTAGCCATACGATGCGAGAGACTGACGCCAACGTATACCATAACACATTATGCAAACAAATCACACATCAAGGTTTTCAGATGGTAATCGATTTCTTCTCGACAAAACATATCATTTTACAATAACACGGTCTATTGTGTAACATAATTATACGTAAATTATCTTCAACAAATTAAATTACCATTGTTTAATCATACAGAGTCAGTTATTGAATCACTCCATATTAATGTATCAGTTCATGAATGAAACTGCTCAGAGATTTGTTGTATTACATATCTAAGGTAATTATTTTGAAAAAATGCAGTATACTCAGCGTCCATAAATTGCGAGAACAAATAAACCTAAAGTTTTCTGTAAAATAAATTGGAATTAAAACTTAAAATTCAATATCGCACTGTTTTTTTCAAGCGTAGTACAAAACTTCTATGGTTTCACTTTGGCTTCCAAGTTTTGTTGTAGGTTAAAACCATGAAATATTGCTGAACCAAAGTAAACTTTGGTCTTACACCAGCTATCTTGACTTTCTTATTTGGGAAATTAATTTTTTTTTTCACTTAGCATTTTCTCTTGTAATCCCCATGATATTATTTTTATAATCCTTCAATTATTCTCCCACCTTATATTGTTTAACAATAATTTGGTCTTAAATGTTTTTACTCAATCACTGCCGAAGACCATGTTACTCTATGCAAACGATGCATTGATTTTTGGACTAAAAATCGGCCAATCAGGCGATTTTTAAGTCAGTCCCCTTCAGCAAAATAGGCATAACTTCTTCCTCTAAAGTCCAAATGACACCAAATAAACGTTTTCTGAAAGCCTGTCTATCCCTCTTTATAACCATAGCAAACATTTGGACAAAATAATTCTTAACTATTTTAATTATTTTTATTCTGAATGTAGGGTTTTTATTGACTCACGCTGTATTGTTCATTACATCCTTTGCAATTTATGACATACAACATTTGGCGTACAATCCATGTATACTTTACTTTAATGCTTTGGTTTGCCCTTTGACTTGATTTACCGTTTTCCAAAATGGTGTTGCAAGTGACACACCTTTTGTTGTTGCATATATTGATTACTTTAGCAGGTTCTTTATTTGCTAAACTGTCTGAGCGACAATGAGAAAGGATTACCTTCTTAAACCCTTGACACAAACAAGCAATCTATATGGTTAATCCAAAAATCCATAAAAGCACTACCATCAACTAAAGAGTTCAGGAATCAGAATATCATTTGTCCAATGTGAAGCGCCTGTGATCTACCTATGAGATATGAATTCCAAAAATGTATATAACACATATCATCATATCGTCGAGGGTTTTGCATACTGTCGAAATCAGCATGAATGCTAGTTCTGAGGAAAAAACGCGTTTGAAGAGTTTGAGAGTACGTATGAATGCGTGTACATTAAATGAAATAAAAGGAAATGGCTATTTTAAGTGGTTGTATGTTAAAGACATGAATGGTTACTAACTGACGACCGTATTAAAATACCAAGAAAACACTGTTTTTTAAAATGGCCAGTGAATGTGATTTGACAGTTGTCAAAAACCCAGATTTTGGATTCGCTGTGTTCTAAGGAGTCGAATAAAGTATTCGACTCCATGAAACCCGTTGATTTCGAATGTTGTTATGGTGAGATACTAGTTATTTTAGCTACGGGTTTTTACTACTTTAAATGATGATGCCGGGACGATGCCACGATAATAAGAATAACGATGTCGGTGATGATGGTGGCAATAGAAAGGATGAAAAAAGGAAAAAAATCGAGCTTGACGACGACAACTTTGATGCTACTGATCGATGATGATGATGATGATGATGATGATGCTACTGTCGATGATGATGATGCTGATTATGAAGATGAAGATGAAGATGGAGATGGAGATGGCGATGAAGATGAAGGAAGAAGATGAAGACGGAGATGGAGATGGCGATGGCGATGGCGATGGCGATGGCGATGATGAAGATGATGTTGATGATGAAGACGACGACGATGACGTTGTCTAATGATGATGAAGACGACGATTGACGACGATGACGATGTCTATGCCTTTGTTTTTTAAACATTGCAAATTTGTATACAAACGACTTCCATAAGCGTTAAATGGAAAACATTCACTGTTGCATTATCGTTCGGTGTAAAATATAGCGCAGACGGACCACGATGACCAACGAAATCAGCAAATTACAACCTCTTACAAATTATTTTTTTTTTTGTTTTTATGGGTTTTAAAATTATATTCTTAATTAGTAGCAATTATGTTTTAACCATTTTTGCAGAAAAAAGAAACCCATAAAAGTTCAGGAGTAAATACGTTCGAAGGAACACAAACATTAATTTTGTAGTGCATGTTATCTTGTATAATGCGTGTTGTAAACACACAATAAAATATGGCTAGACGTTCAGAAAAATGTAACAAAGTAAATGGAATGTTTCATAACTCACAACGGTTTTGGAGGATAAAAGTGGTCTATACAACTTATTACCAACCATTTTTTCTTAAATTCTCATACATATAGGTCAAACCTTTTAAAAGAATACACGCTAAAATAATACCAAACTAAACGAAATTAACAGTTAAATGGGCAATACTCAAATCTAACATATCTAAAAAATTTAGAGGGCACTACGCTTATACAAACAACATCCCAAAGAAAAGTATAATTTGTTCCTGAAAGGCGAGGTTTTTAAATGATGTATTATTAGTAATTATTTAGTTTGCAGAATATCCAGTTAACATCAAAGAAAAAATCAAACTTCACAATATGTTTAAAAGTCTATTTTTGTAACACGGGTATAAGGGGTGGGTGGTAAACACCCCGAGCATTCATTATTCTAAAGCAGTAAATGATTTCAATGTTGGTACTAAGCATTGGTCCACCGTTTTCTATTGTTTCCAAAATAAACCTAGTTGGCCTCACACAATGTCGTCAAAGTTCACAAGTTGGCAAAATTGGTTCAGTTCCACAGACCACACATCAGAGATAAATGAAAAATGAACTTTTGCATAAAAAAGGTAGGAATAATTGGATGCAATGCGGGTTTTGGCCCAATGATATGGAAAATGGTAACTACTTTTTAATCAACATGTATAATTTTGAGCCACACAGTGCACAATATTTAACAAATGAAACTAATAACTTAAAAAGTAATGAAAGTATCATTGATAGGGCGAATAATGTGCCCGATGGTCGGAAAAAGTAAATAATGGCGCCCATTTTTTTTTTTGTCCGCCCGAGGATACCTATGAGCCCATAGATGATACTTCAAAACCTTTATTTCTATTCTATTAGCTAAAACAACTTTTGGTTTTAATTTTGTTTGTTGTATAGGTTTTAGTTAATATGCCTTTATTTTATGTGGATTTTTTTTTTTTTTTTTTTTTTTTAATAATGATAAAAAAGCATAGCGGCTCATTATTGCAGAATAATGGGCAGTAAACTGACCAATCAGAATGGCTGGCATTTTCAATAATTGGTACTAGAGGTAATAGAACCACTTCCCACCAATGGACTTCGACGGTAACCCCGTTGACGGTGCTACCTTCACCTTTGTTTCGCCAAAATTAGCAGAAGGATGTAACTAATTAAGATGAAGACTTAACGAAAGTTGTTAACGTTTTTTGCGCACCGCGGGAAAGTTTTACCTGGGGTGGTAACCTTCTCCCCTTTGTTAATACGAGGTTAATGTCACTATGCCCCCTAAAAATGATAAATTTGGTATATTTGTACAAATGCAAAACTTGGATAATTCTTTTTCACGACGCACAGACCGTAGGTTCAATAAGTACAATAACAGAATTAAACCAAACATTAAAATGTGGATAATGACTAATCCCTCATGAAGTATAGAAAGGTCAATTTCACCGATTGCCTTAATCTTGATATACCAGTATCGATTTGATCACTGAAGTATCAATCTTTGTCCCAGCGAATGCGTATTCGTTCACAATTATCTGTGTTGGTTGGAGATATTTGGCCACGCAAAAGCTATCGAATACGTTATTCGGGGGGAAAAAATTTTGTTTTTGAAACTCGTTTTATACAAATGGGTTTTATTCGACTGCGGCATTTTGGGTTAGGGATGTAATTTCCCTTTTATTTTTTGGGTACTATTAAAGTAAATACAATGCAACCAGAATCAACCATTAACTCAATTTGACAAAACAATCAGATTCGACATATGTCGTGACCACGACGATATATATATCTATATATATCTCTACTATATAATCTATATATATATATATATCATATATATATATATATCTATATATATATCTACTATCATATATATATCATAGCAAAGACTCCCAAACAAACTGAATCATTCATTCATCTGTTTCGATATCGTTTAGTTCTATCCATCGATCTCGGAAGAAATTCTAGGAAATCACTCAAATTTGCATCAGAATTTGAAAACCAAAACGATGAGGAAATAAACATCCATAAATCAAACCAAAATGTCGGTCGTATTTCACAAAAAATGAAGATGGTGTAAAGCGAACTCTACGTCCAAGTGTTCGACATCACGATGGGTAGCTATTATGACGGCGCGGGAAAACGTGGGTTGCGAAACTGTAGTGCATATAGTTATCGGAACTAGTGTCGGAACTTCCCGACAAATACAGGAAAATAGAACTATGTAGGCCTATACAGGGATGACGGCCTAGCGGTATTCGATAATCACCAAGAAATATCGAAATGATCAAGAAGACAATTGGTAAGTCTTTAAAGACAATAACATAAGGATAACCCATTTTGAAGCAAACAAGAAAACATTAAACTACTTGACGTCACATTGATCTAAGAACGGGTTGCATTCGGACCATTACACTTAAGCGAATACAACGAACCTTTGTACGGCCACAAACATAGCAACACCCGCCGTCAATTGATCAAGAATATTCGGTTGGAATCAAAACAAGATTTCCAACCATATCTTCGAAATTCGAAGCAGCCACAGAAACATACCAGACACACTCCGTAATAGCGGCCATGACCATCAGCTAATCTTCAATGAGAAATCCACCAAAGAACGCCAACAACGCATCGGCAGAGCAGATAATAGGTATAAACCACCATACAGCGCCAACGCGCGACCAAATATAGGTGCCAAATTTTTGCACTGCTAAGGAAGGCTTTCCTGAAGGGCACGCGCTCAGGAAAATATTTAACCGCAACATCAACACCATAAACTGAGCTAATAGTGCATGCCGAAATGAAGACCATCATAGCATCCCATAACAAAAGTCTGAACAAAGAACATGAGAAGATCACCAAAAAGCCAAGATCCAGAATGCAACTGCCGCGAGAAAGACAAAATGCCCACTAGCTGGAAAAAATGCCGCCACCTAAGGTCTTGTCTATCAAGCCAACATCACAAGAGAGGATACCGAGAAACGCGAAACATATGTCGGACTAACTGAAAACCAGGTCAAAACCAGGTACCAGGAACCATGCAAACCGTTCAGAAATGAAGCGTCCGGAACAGCACAGAACTGAGCAAACCAATCTGAGCTTGAAAGGACTCCAATATTTACAATTCTCAATTAGTTGGAGAATTCTCAACCCAATCTTCAAGCGTACTCAAAACATCACAAAAAGAGTAAATCTGTGCTTGCATGAGAAAGTCATACTCATATGCCCACCCTGAACTATTGCTCAATAAACAGAAGAAGAGAAACGAACTTGGAGCAAATTGTAGACACAGGAGAAAGTTTCTCATCAGCACTAAAGTAGTTTTTAGGCAAAGTAGGGCCATTTGTTTTTTGTTTTTTATACAATCTGTATGCGCTCTCCTGAAACATTTCCACCCAGGCACAGTCGCGAACATCAAAGTGTGCCGCTGCACATCATCGCACGCGCTTAACGTCGGATCAGAGATTTCGAATATTATTTTTTTGTTTGTAATAATGTAAATAGTCAACTCGAACTAAAGGATAGCAACCTAAAATGCACCAATTCCGAAAGTTGAAGATGAATCGGATTTTTCGTTTTGATGCAGTAAAACATTTATGTGTCGTATTACGTCCCATAGGACTGTGTATAACAAAAATTTCCGGATCGGAGTTTTATAACAAAGTTGTTGGGATTTCTATATAAAGAATTCGATTAAAGCTTAGCAATTTCACACAGTGATTTTCGTATAGGGACAAGCATTCGTCAATGCAAAAACACGATTTTTTGGACATTGAGGGCGCCATGCTCTAGAAATCTCTGAGTCGGCCTGTAAGCTCCCCCTTTCTTCACGCCGCGCACCCATCTCCGCATCGCGCCGTTTGTCAATCTGCCTGGTGGAGAATGTTTCAGTCCATAACACCTGAGGAGTGTGGAGTAAAGCACACGAAACAAATTTGGTGGTGTTTCGCTCATGAATAAAAAGGACAGAATAATTATAATGTCAAATTTATATTATATAACTTGACTGACTTTACTGCATAGGACGGGGGTGTCCCTTTGCTATTCTCATGAGTAATTCTCCTCCATTTCTGGTCTGCCCTTTGCAATAGATCGCATTTTGAAGGTCCAAGCCGGTGTCCTTGGGGATCTGGTCCTTACATCTTGCTGGTGGGCGACTTGGCTTCCTACGACTGTTGAAAGTATTGCGTATAGGATTGGGTATGGTAATGTGTGTTCCGGCATCCTGAGACATGTCCAAACCACTTCACCCGTCTCCTGGTGACTGCATTCCGTGATGGTGCATGTGATGTTCAGACGCTGTCTAAATTCATCATTTCTCAATTTTGGCCAGAAGGTTCACTCCTGGATGGACCGTAGACAATTTCTCATCTCAAGCTTCTAGGCTTGGCAGTCTGTTTGCGCAATACCCAGGAATCTGCTCCATAGGGTGCAATGGGGAGTATAAGAGATTGGTATATTTGACTTTGGAGTGATCTTGTGATGTCATGAGTGCTCCAGATGGGTTACTGAGGCTACCGAATGCCCATGCTGCCAGTCTGTACGCTCGTGATGTCCTCCTTAAACTGAGGCACATTATTCCAAGAAAGACAAAATCATTTACTTTGTCAATAGGTGTCTGGTTTAGGGTGATGTCTTTGGGTCATCGGCATGATATTGCATTTAGATGGGTTGTTCTTCTTCCCCAATTGGCGCAGGCTTTTTCCAGTTCTTCTGTGGATAGCGTAACGTTTTCAAAGGACCATTTCCAGAAGGGTTGTGTCATCGGCATAAACGAATGGTTGTTTGATTTTCTCTCTCCCATTTGGATCCGGGCCTAGGTTTGATATCTCATATCATTACAGAATATTTCTAATTGATATGAGTATTGAAGAGGCATGGAGAAGAAGGCATTCCCGTCTCACACCAACTAAGACTTCGACCCAGTCAGTGAGTTTTCCAGTCACCACTACTGAGCATATGTTTATATATTATATTATACTATATATATATATATATATATAATATATATTATATATATATATATATATCTATATATATAATAGGAGTTATATATACACAAAGACGATGATTGAGTTTGTTCGGTTGATAGCACCAGCGGGATCATCAGTTGATATGCCCCTTGTCTAGGGATTTCGGCCTCTTTACAATCAATACTCCCTCGAGGTGGGGGCGGGGGGCCAGCAGTCATCCAAGGCACCACCTCACGCTGTGAGCTAAAACAAGTTGAATTGCCCTTTCAAACAAATCTGTTGCTGCTCCGCTTCAAACCATAAGTAGTCTGCTTATCATGGAAGTCACCCCTGTGAATTCCAATGAGGAAAAGATGGATTACACTTTAGACTATCTACTCCTCCTGATATACTTATACCACACCCATGATGATCCTGCTTCTGCTGCTTCCGACGCTGCCCTGCTAATTACTTAACCTCACTTCTGCCAAGGCCCAGATCTCGCAACCACTTTTCGGAAAGAGAATGCAATGAATCCACGACAGCCAATCTCAAAGGGGTAACACAACACTTTCCATCCTCTGTCCCCTGCATTCTGCTGTCTGCCCCCAGCTCGGTATATTTTGTTAGCTTCTCTCGGGGCATCACAATAATTGTCTTCCCCAGGGGACTTTCAACTCACCAATGATGATTCTCCTTTCTGCCTCACAGACCATATCACGATGTCAGGTCGTAGCAAGGTGATCGTACCCATCTTGTGGAAAGCTGAAAGCTGGCCTTCATCACCTCGAGGTGTCACACTATCCACCTGCCAGTCATTTTGCTGAGAAAGGATTTTTGCTCTCACATTGGGTACTGTAAATGGATCTTGACTTGAAATCCTTCCCTCACACATGGGATGAAATTCTTGGTACTACTTGAACTTGGTCGCATTGACGCACCTAATTCGCTGCTCAACAGCTTCTGGCGATTACTCGGAGTACGTTATTATGCCTCCACGTGTACATGCCTTCTGAATGCCGCTGAACATCGCTAATAATGTGCTGCAATGTGCTGCAGAGTTCCTTTCTTCCCACATGCAACGCTACAATCTGATTGGTCCTCATACCATGTGCTCAGATTAACAGGTTGTAACAGGTCGTAGGTTGATCTGACCAAGAAAGAGATGCGGATTGGTTCCATCTGCCAAAGAACACTCATGTAAATTCTGTTGTTCCACATTTTCCACTGTCCCATTTCCCTTGTTTGGACTGCCCAACTGCTTTTGGCAAGCCTCTTCTCCTCTTCCTTTTCCGCATTTCTTCCTTCCTGAGTAACCATTACCCGACGTTCCTTCTCTGAGAGGAGGAACCCACCACTTGTGAGTTTGTTGATCTCAAGCCCTTGACGTCCGAACTTGTTGCGCCAACCATCCCTTATGTTTTCTTCTTGACATCGGCCTCTTCGACAGCAACACTGGCTGTCCACTTTCCCTTCATGATTTCAGCACATCCGCCTGAGCATAGTTTATATATATTATATATATATATACATATATATATATATATATATAATATATATATATATATATTATATATATATATAGATTATAATATATATATATACCCACACACCACACACACATCAACAAACCGCTATGAGCGTGAATGTTAAAAGCACGGTGAAACCACCATGAAAAGTTTCAACACATTCTTGCATTGGTTGCAACTATCACCTGAAATAATAAGTCCAAATCTATGTTATGTGAAAGTAATGATTTTGTAACAAACCCGCACGAGTTGTTTTAGTTCCGTAAACCGCGTTTCACACATTATTAAAGGTGCAACGAGAGATTTGTTTGAGACATCCTGTAGGTTTCATTTGAGGTGTCTAATTTAGATTAGACACTCAAATGAATTCTTACCTTGTATTTTGGTAGAGTATTGTCTTAAAAGTGAAAACAAAGGTGATTTTTATATGCTTATATTTCAATAGAAAACATAGGCTGAATTTCGTATTTGCTCCTATACAAAAATAGAAATTTCACAGTTTTTGTACCAAAGAAACAGTTCTCAGCTAAATCCTTACAGATAGTGATGTTGTTGATATAAAGCTTTACACCAGTGCCAAAATCAGAATTTTCACATTTTTTCGGGGCACCTGTTATTTGAAATCTCTCGTTGCACCTTTAAGCCACAAGACAATATACATTAGATTTTCATTCCTTAGTCATGTTAGTAAGCACGGTGTTTCACCGCTCCGCCAGCTTTGTAGGTATAAAATTAAAAGGTATGAATGAATGATGTTATGTAATAAGTAAATTTGAGTAGATTTTTTGATAAAATGTACAGTGTATTTACTGTAAAACTCATAGTAAGTCTTTGGTATCAAATATGACTTGACTTCTGGGTACTATGATACGGTTTTTTGTGTATTCTTTCCGTCCCAGATCTTGTTTAACCATTTGAGAGTAAATTGAAGGAATTTGAGCAATCTATCGATCTCTCTATGTATTTCTATCTTGCTTGTTTATGTATAAATCAAATTCAATTACAATTTAAAAAATATCAGATAAAATCCTAGTTTTTTCTTATAGTTTTGACAGCAACAAATTTATCAGCAAATGAGGAGGTCGACTTCAAATTTGAAAGCCTCGATCCAATAACACTAGAGCCAGGTTCCTCTCAAGATATATACATACGTATAATTGATGACAATCAATCTGAAGCTGATGAGCAATTTTCCGTAGACATTTCGGGTCCTACTGTTGGTGGTGGAATAAAGCGCATTGTTGTTACGATTGTGGACAATGATCGTGAGTAACAGTGCCAATAATACAATTGTCTTGAGTATTTGAAACAAATGTAAATGGAGGTAAAAGTGAATATAATGATATGAATAATTTCAATTTAAATGACCTGACATATTTGAAAATACGTCCACAATCCACAATTACCTCTAGCAGCTCGTAAAGTGCCATAAAACGATATTGCAAAATTCCAATATTTTTATATTAGGAAGAGGTAAAGAATTTTTTTCATGAAATCGTTTATTCGAGGAAAGATCGTTGATCATCTTGGTATTTTGTTATTATGAATAAGTACAATTGGTTTACTTTAATATGACATTTGATTTTGCCTTCATGTAAATTCCAAACTATTTCATAGGCTCTCCAAAGAAGAACTTGACAGAAGAGTTATGATCGCTCTAACGTATATCAAGGCGTTTACACTGGACGTCAACACCGCAATAGAGTGGCAGGTCGCACAGCTTGAACATTTGGGGCAGGTAATCGCAAACAATTACACCAACAATGAATAACGAAGGTGTTCAATGTTGATTCCTACCTACCTACTCACCTTAGGGCTATATTTTTTAAAGTGTTTAAAATACAATCCTAATGCAAATTAGATAGCTTCTACTAGCACCCTTACCCTCGTCTTACAAGGGGGTGGGGGTGGTTACCACCCCCTCCTATCGACTTCGCTCCCCGTTGCGCTAAAATGCCAGAAGCTTTCGTTAAATGCTTCTAGGTAATCGTTTCTTCATCCTTCCGGTCAATTTTACCGAAAAAAATGTGAATGTAGCAACTTCCACACCGGGGTTAGGGTATGGCCGCAAAGTCGAAAGGTGGTGGTGGGGGGGGGGTGGTTGCACCCATGAGATTTTATGTGCTTTTTTGAACTTATTATGACGTTATGGCTCTAAACTCTATGGTTATGTAAACTAGCCAATCCATCATTTAGAGCTGAAAACCGCATGAAAATCCGATATTCCTGCGATTTTTAGTGCAAAATTGGATTTTCGCCTATTTTCGGTCGAAAATGCCAATTTGGCCGACTCGCGGACTTGATGACGTCATTGTGACGCCATACTAGGTATGTTGGTACTTATTTTGGTATCAATGGAAAGAGAAGGACCATAGCTATCCATTGGTATCAAAATCATAAGCATCGGGTGCTTTATAACCAATTCTCGACGGGGGGTGGTAACCACCCCCTTGGTAAACCGTGTTACAAAAAAAGGCTTGGTAAGACGAGGGTTAAGCAAAGGTTTAGATAATAGAGGTCGGTTAACGGTTAGGGCGACTAACTAGCTCAGGTGGTAGGCATGTGTTGTTATAATTGGAGATTCCACTGCTGTCTGGAATCGCTCTCATTAATCTGAAAGAGCAACAGAGTGGTTACGCAAAAAATAATATTTGCCAAATCCATTTCTGTTGTAATGCCGGGGACAAATCAATGATTACAATATTTCAAATATTGTTCGAAGTCCAATAACCTCTGGTCTCCCCAGCCTATACATCATTAAAATCGGTTAGAAGGGCAGCATACAGGTTGAGTTTGGTCTGATGAGCTTTGCTGATGTTTTGTTTGAACAGCATGGACAGCTCGAACAGAATGCGCATTATCATCAGGCCAGTGCACAACAATGCCAGACTTTTGAGCTATAACAATTACCATATTTGGAGGGAATGTGCCACTACTAATTGAGTGATTTTCAATATCAGCGTATATCTTGACAGAACCGGAAGTGCAAGTTCGTGGTCAAAAACTGTTCCAACAAGTAATCATGGAAATAAATATTTATAATGATCCGATTTGTTTCCAATTGGTTTCAAATTGTCATACGGGAATGTTACAACAGAAAGAGAAAACAATTTATATGTTAATGAGCTCAAAGTTATTAAAGAGATAATGAGTACGAGTTCTAATCTTACATAGATCTTATCGGATCAATATATCCCCTCTATTAGACCCCAAATGTCACACAAAATAGATTTACATGTATTGCACTTTATTATCCAACATAATGAAGAATATGGAGAACAATCTGTGTATTTTACTCTTCCTTTACCAAGGATGACCTTGATAACCATTTTAAGCCTAATGTGTTAACATAACTTGCATACACAGCCAATTTCTTCATGGGAGTACCTGTGAAGTAGCTGTTAAGTAGCCACGGAGTTCCCACCCGCATGGGTACCACATCGCCGGCCGCAAAAGTGGGGGTAATCATTCATCTAGGTACACATGCAGTAGCTCCACCACTAGTCACCCCATGCGGGAGTACCTACATGGGTACTCCCATGCAAATGAGCTTTGAGCTTTGTGTGATTATTTTAGTAATTTTATCCATTATTTAACATTTTGGTCACATCTGTAAAATGTTTTTATACAAAATGTCATATATAGGGGTTTTTGGTGATGCTCAACTCAAATATAGATGTTACTAAGCTTGAAAATGATCAGAAAGTCGTAAACAACAATGGAATGTTTGGCGCCCTCTATGGTCCAAAGTGCTGCCTACTAGGCAGCCGGTAGGAGAGTACCTGTGAAGGTACTTCCGTGGAGTAGCTGCAGAGGTACACCACTACTAGTGGTTTACATGGTATTGTCAGTCACCTAGCAGGCAAACTCAGAGTACACTATAGGGATGGTAGCTTACTGCTATAAACATAGAGGCTATCCACCAGTGGCTTGTGCACTTTGCAAGTACTTAGTTGAGTACTGCATCAAAGTTGCATCAATTGGGATACCCTTGGAGTAGCTACTAGTACCCCCATTAGTATCCTAGCGCTCTTGAGTTCCAAAGCCTTGAGTAGAATCTTGGCTGTGTAGATTATATTACCCATTATAGTTTTTAATCCATAGGACCAAATTAACATGTATACTACCGCTTTTAACCACATATGAACATTTACCAATTATTACCCCTGTTAATTTACCCCCCCGCTATTCTTAACTGCAAAATGCTTAAAGATTACAAAAACATAAGAAGATATGGAATCGCGGTCAATAAAACAAGATATTGTTCGACGCAAGTACCAAGGTTAACTACAAGTCGTATTAGGTCTTTCTCTGAACTTAAACAGAATTGCTATTTCTTCCTAAATACACACCTGAGTTAAAAAGGATTACAACATGGAGGAAAAATATAACACGATTTTACTTTCAATTTGCATTAGGAGTTCTTGACTCTACCATCTTTAACATGGTGACCTACACATTTTAATTTTTTTGTACATAAAGTATTTGATACATCTCCAACCGAATTTCCTGTACGACCGAGGGGTGACATAATAGCTAAGCCCGAACCAAACAGGATGGTTTGTTTCGGCTGGCTGCTTTAACAGGATGAATATTTTTCGTCGCTAATATGTTTGCAATTGAATCTACTAACGTTTCATACACGACTTTTCGTACCGAAAATTAGAAGCGTAAAGGGCTTTTATGTGCTTAAACAAACGAGTTCATCGCGGAGTTGGCTAAAACCGTTACTGTACCAAAAACTGATATTACAATGATGTGAATTTTGCCAAACACCTTTAAAAATACAGGATGGCTTAAAAATGCTGTTTTAGGTTGTTTAAATCGAATAAATATAGATGATGTGTCCTATGACGTCACTTGTTAACCCATTCAGGACGCCCTCTGTTGTATGTCTGGCATGCAAAATATGACCAGTAGTTTCTGTGACTACCACAAAAAGCGGGGTTATAAATGACTTGCAGAATCTTGCCTGATCTAAATTGGTCACACTATGCAGCTGGTACATTATCTATATTTGCTTGATAATAAATTTAGTATTAGTTAATTCGAAACAAAGTTACAACAGCAAAAAACAGAATTTCCCCATGCAAAGTAATATGTGCTTTATGTTCTCTGCCAGTTTTCTTTCTTCACGCCAACAGGGGGCTCCATAAACATAAACAAATGTCACATCCATCTATAGGTCTCTCGAGTAGATATAAACATAAAATTATTTTAAATTGCTTGGTGAAACGGGGCACTCTCAATTGGCTTTTCCTCGTTTTGCATTGCCCTAATTTACAGTACAACTAAACGAAAACAAATTTATTTGCATTTGGTGTTAGTCCGTATGACCATTTCGAGGGTGGAATTAAATAGAAATTTCGTGCAAAAATCCCCTCGTGTGTTCGGGGGGGGGGGGTCGTGGACCCCTTTTGGGGTCAACTTCGGGAGTGAAAAGCCCTTATACTGATCACTTAAAGGTCCATTGTCCGATTTGTAGCCGGACGTGGTCAAAAAATGTTGGTATCCAGAAGAAGCTACTATATATTCTCATTTAACCTGTGACATCTTAGGGCTAAAGTTACTGTTTGGTTGGGAATGTAATTTGAGCAGTCCCATTTTGATGGAACCAATATTAAACGGTTTACACAGTAATTCTATGTGTAGATTATTACAAAATCCGTTTTAAGCTCTTACTTAAAACGGGTTGAAATATCGTAGCGAAACTTTACGGAATGGGGTTTTGGTGTGAAGGGCATTCTATCCTGATGAAAAATGTATAAGCTTAAATCGGTCCATCCTCTTAATAAGGTTTTTACACTTAAAGGTGTATAAAAGTGTTCGTTTTTTGCATATTGACTTTTATAATTATATAATTAGACGCAATGTCCCGAACCACCGCCGTCGTGGCGTAGCTCACGACTATTGCTTTGCGTAAGTTTCGTAATGAAATACCAGTAACGACCTAAACCGCCCCCGATATCTAAATGCAGCCAACAAGTTTAACATTGTTACTCGTCGCATGGAACGCCTTAGAAATGGTTTCAACAGTTTTGGAAACTCTGAACACATACGAAACAGCATACATCTGAGCAGGAAAAGCATTCGGATGCTCGGGAACGTCACCCAAACAACTTTTCTCTTCACATTGATACCAAATTTGACCGATTTGGAGTAATTGTTAGATTTACAATGGAAAAATCATTATTCCGAAACTCAAAAGGTTTAAATTTGAATGTTTTTGGCTTTTTTGTTTTAATAGGTAGGTTTAACATTAACTGCATAAGGGTTTTGCACTTCCGTTAGTTCATAACGTGGGGGGGTAGGTTACTAAGACCACTTTCCTAAAGGATTGTTTTAGATGAAATCCACCCCATTTGTTATAAGGCTTCAGACATCACCAATAAAAAAATACAAACTGAAGAAAATTGTAATTCCAAATATACTCTCTGAAAACTTATTATGTCAGATTCATTTACATTTTGATTCACTTATTTTATAACAAAAATATAAATAATTTGTTTTCTGCATTTTCTATGTCATTGCTATCACCTGAACTGGTGCTGATGTTTTAATTGTGGTGAGATGAACTATATTAACCATCGTTCAGCAACACACATAAATGTCTCATGCCAATTTTATCATTTTGTTAGGGTTACTTTGTATAATTTACCATAGGTTTCCTACAAGTAACCGTAGCAGACAATAGCGTCTTTGTAGCGTAATAGTACAAGTACGTACAAAATACGTCAATCAAATTACATAAAGAAATCAAGAGAATTTTAAAACAGCTCTCTCCGGATTCTCAGTTTTGAGATGATAAAGGTTACAAATTTTTCAGAATTGATGCCAAACAACATTATAAAAACAAATTTCTATGGTGTCAAATTTTGATTTCATGGTTCGAATTCTACTTATTTAAAAAAAATGTCACTGCTGACGTCATATCAATTTTCTTAATTAATTAATATCTTTTATTTGAAAAAAAATATCAAAAATCCGCACATACATTTTGTTGATAAGCTTTAAAACTCTATGTAGTGAAGATTACAACTTCTGAACTGTAAAAATGAACTGTCCCGGGGTGAAATGTTAAAACCTAATGTATTTCTTTAAAAAGTTGCATTGCATTGTGGGAAATTATGACGTATGTACGTACTTGTACGCATACGTACTTGTACGCTTTCTTCTGGACTGGTAAATTTACCAATGGCCTACTATACTTTGCAATTTTTTTTTTAATTAATTTACTTAGTTTATGTCACTAGGTGTATGCATTATGAAAATCAGAATCACAGAAACTCTAATAAGATTTTTCATTTTTGTCATGGGTACTTCCGTTAGTGCATAAGGGGGGGGGGGGCTAGGTACCCATGCTAATTAACACAAAAACGACGCGATGGATTTGATTTTTTTTAACCAATGCAAGCGCAACTAAAAGTTAGACGAATACAAACAATATAAACCAAATATATTGCAGCGTTAAAAATCGCCGGCTGAAAAACAAAAATTGGGTACCTAGGAATCCCCCCCTTATGCAGTTAAGTGTTAACCATTTTATTTTTACAATTAACAAACATAATCCCGCGTGGCGGAGTGGATAGATTCTCGCCCCATGACCATGCGATTCCAGGTTCCAATCCCACACGGGGCGTATTATTTTATTTTCCTTCCTCTTTCATCTTCCTATAATTAATAATTTTAGCCACTAATGGTATTCAAAGTACTAATTAGATTTTATTTCATTACGTGTTATAGGCTGGATCGGACCGTATCAAATGAATAGGCCTACACTCGTACAAGACGAAAAGTATTGTGAATACCGTACCAAAGGGTGGTGAAAGCTGGCGATACAATAAGCAAATATTATCATGATGATGTGTGATCAAAAACATCCCCAAAATCAGGTGAGAGGATGCTTTCCCCGCATGGGTAATGCATCCTCTCACCACCAGAATCCTTCATCAACAACAATCATTCTCCAAGCACAGGAGCATAACACAAAACATCAACATCAAAACAGTTCAAGACATGTACCAGTACATTGAAATCCCTTCAGCATGCCTTCAACAAACAACCAAAGGGCCCTTGGAAGTTATTTGGAATTTTCATTATTGATGAGATATACATGGATTTAGCATTTAGGATATGTCCATACCCATCATGCCCCCCATGCGCCCCGGGGGATGCGCCACAACATCTATAAATGTACAGCTGGCCCCCTTCATCTGGCCAGACGCAACATATAGCATCTAGGCCTATCTCTAGTTCCTAAAACTCTGGATTTTGAGGAAACACCACTAGTGTTAACAATCGAATTTGTATTTTTGTAGAAATAATATTCTCCTGTGAAACCTTACTGGTGCATGTAGTATGTTTGAAATGTAATTATTAAATGTATGACGCCCGTTTTCACCATAAATTATTAATAATAATAAAAAAAAACTACTAACCGTTCTTTACCCACTCATAGTTTGCCTCTCCATAGTAAGATCCCACTTCGTTTGCTTTGCATCTAGCAAAGGGCTCCAAGGATCACTGTATGTTTTGTAATCAGCGAAGGAAATTGAAACACTACTGCAAAGGGACAGTGGGGTGTTTTCGTCCATAATAAAACGGCGTGTTCGTTGGAGAATATATTTTCTGTTGTTGTTGATGTTGTTTCATATTTAGGTCCAGTTCAGCAATATGAGCCCAATAGTGTTGGCCGAACATTCTCTTAGTATTATGGAAGCTATAGCCGAACACATTCCTGAACCAACAGAGATCAACATTTACGCCGCCGGAATAGGTATGCCTTTTCCATTATCTATTCAAATCATCTCATAGTCAATTCTAGATAATTTCACATTCTAAATCACTTCTGTTACCACTTCTAATCAACAACTGCCAAGTGTCATAGATAAGATTTGGTTTGTTGAAATCCGCCGACCAATTAAGTAGATAATTAACGCGTTGTGAAGGCTCGCAACGCGTTGTGAGATTGTGAAATTTCGGCAACGAAATTTCACCATGTAGGATTTCCACAACGACTTACGTTATGAACCTTTGGTTTGTGGGCCTCTATAACGCGTTGTGATGCTCCCAACGCGTTGTAAAGTTCGCAATGAGTTGTGAGATTCCACAGCAAGTTGCCAGAGTCTTAGCAACGCGTTGTGGGGCTATTTTTGTGTCGCCTGCCTTAAAGCAGGAAGACACATATGGATCACTTTGTCCACTGTTGTTGATGTCTATTGTTGTTGTTGTTGATGTCTGTTGTTGTGAAAAAGGGTTAACATTTGCCTGTAATATCCATATACTTCGATGGATTTAAACCAAACTTGGGTAACAGGTGCAACTTGGCATCCCCCATTTGTTGATGAGGTCAAAGGTCACATACTAAGGTCAAAGGGCATGTGAGGTCAAGTTGTAAAATAGGCTGAAAATGTAAAATTGACCTCATTTGAAAAGTTGAAGTTCAATTGGAGCCAAACTCGGTTTATGGAGCTTATTACATGCAAATCCTCATTTGTTTATGAGGTCAAAAGTTCATGTGAGGCCTATCATTCACAAACCGACAAACCGCGACGACAGGCGACACAAGCGGTCCGAGGACTGATGTATTTTTTGAAATACGGTACAGAAATTCATCGGATTTCGACATTTCGGCAACGCGTTGTGACTTTCTCACAACGCGTTAATAGGTTATGATATTTATGGCTTGCCTTAGACGTGAAGTAGATGATTGAGTTTTGTTTGACCAATACATACTTCATGAGGCCTACACTGATGGGCTAACGGTAAGTTTGTTGACGATGTGTTCTCCCGTTTTTGTATCCAGCCCCGGAAACCTCCTGGATTTAGGCACTTCAAAACCTTAAAAGAGCTTCTTAAATAGTAAATTTTAAAGCTGAATACGTTTTTATAGTGTATAAATTATTTTCATCTTGGATTCCACTACTTAATCACATCATTTCTATAGAGCCGTTTAATATAATGATATATTAATAATATGAGAATAATAAGATGAGCGGGTCCCCCATGGGATGCCCAACATATGCCTCAAATGAGTTTGAGGCATACACGCATAAACAAAACTATCATAAACAATTCAAATCATAGTGTTTTGGGTCTATAACCTGGGAATAAATGTTTATATTCCGTTGTGTATAAATTTACCAGTAGTGCCCAAATATTGTAAAAGATCTTGGTTATTATCATTATTCTCTTCATTAGAATGAACACAGGCGAAAGTATTCCATAGTATAATAAATATTTGCACTGTTAGACCTTCATAGTCGTCTCTCCGTCGCTCTCTAATCAAAAATTCTCTCGCACTTTCTCTTCCTTTCTTTATCTTTCTCTTTTCTTTCTCTCTCCTTATTCTGTCCAACTTACTAATGTGTCTTTTTTTGGTGCAGTGACCGGCGCACCGCCATGCCCTATAGCTTCCAACGGGCCTGCCGTGTGTTTAGTCTGTTTATGGAGTCCTTTAAGAAGGAAGCCATTCTGACTTCATCTAATCCACTGCGCGCATGAAAACGTTATGTCGACGGCATGTGTCATAGATTGAGACCATTTAAGGTCTTTCTTTGACCACTTTAACAGTCTTCGCAAGGATGTCATCACAGCCTCATCTCGTTCCTCGATGTTTTGGATAAGAGAACTGCCAACGCTACAATTATTCTACCTTACGTATCAGGTACTGCTGCATGCTGAGGGTATACGCAAATATCTGCAGTGAGTGCATTTGAAGACAACCAATACCATATGGCAACAAATAGTATATCCTACAGACCCTGTTGCCAAAGGCCCCAACCCTCGATTATCTACTCTAGTCCTTGTGGATCATGTGACAAAAGTATGCCTGGCGGATTGGTAAAGAAGATAACCGATGAACACCAAAAGGGACTCAGACTGGTAACACACAAAAACCGGCCATTGCTGAGCACGTTTGGAACCGACAACATTACTGGTACAGAACTAAAATTCTGGATATGAACATTAATTGGACTGAAAGGAAACTAATGGAATCATTGTTCATACTCCAAACAACTTCAATAGGGACAAAGGAGTGGAATGGGGTAGACTACACAAATGATGCATCCCGACCAATGAACCGGAAACCTAATAACTGGGTTGTCCTTTAATCGTCTCCTATTGTTCTCTACCTTTGTACATTGGTGTATATAAGGTGCAATATCTTGACTGTTTTAGTTGAAAGTTCGGCTTTCCAATACGGTAGACGTTTCATATAGAAGTCCCATGGATGCAAATAGGGTGTTGCCATTCATTCCGTCAAGTGCTACTGCACAACGTCATACAGCGAATGGCGGAATCAATTGTAATAACTCATTTGCATCAATGGGACTTCTATATGAAATGTGTACCATTATTTTCTACTAATGAATCACTTCCGTTAACGAATCGATCACTAGCAAGGTGTAGCTGACCGTCTTGTTTAACCTCTATTTGATACAATTGGATGGACCTAACCATTTATACAATAATTACGACTTAACAATGATTTCATAATTCCGAGACGGTGGATTTTTTTTTTACGATTCACCCCACCTGCCACTGACGGAATAACAAATACCTTTCAAAAGTTGCATTTGAATGTGAGCAATGGTCAGACCACCGTATGATACCAGCACTTAAACATTTGTATGCCATTTCTTATCTAGCTGCTACAGCAAAGAGCGTACCTGAACATACAGTTGATCAAGGTATCAAGATATACCCTGGTGGTTTACATCAGTCATATGCGATGAAGAACGGAATGGAGAACACACCAAAACCCATGGTGACGTTACCACCAGGACGCCTCGTTAATGTACCTCAAGGTAATTGCACGTCCATATACCCATACATAGACACGATTTGGTTTTTAATAGATTTTATTTATTATCCAGATATAACACACATAAGTGCAACACCAGCGCTCACTGCCCAGCTCTACTTAATACCTATATAGTCAAGAGGTGGTTGTCTACTTCATATTTTGTGGTCAAAATTGATTTTTCAGTTTTATACGTATAAGGACATCACAGAGAATTACTTCCAACTTCTTGTGAAATTGTCAGCATCATATTTCCACCTGGGGCGCAATTGAAGTTTGTACAGGGGTCAAATGTCAAATTGATAATATTGTTGCAAAAACCCTCACCAATGTGTTCCTCTCATCATAAGGATTCAGGAAAGGTATAGTTTGTCCTATCTGGGATGGATCGTTCAGGAGTTATTAGCAAAAAGGTCAATATTTTGATCTAGAGGGGTAGATTACGCAAAATAATGCACGGATTTCGATGAAAATGGTCTCAAATTGATGCTTTTCCCAATCTAATTCATATTCAGAATACTTTGCCCCATTCAGAATTACTTCTTACCATGGTATAACCCTAATTTGGCCTGACTCAATAGAGTCTAATGGACACATTCGGGTGTTACCATGGCAACGAGAGATTCTAGATAGGGCAAACTATTCTTAATATGAATCGGTTTTGTAAAAGGATCAAATTAAGACCACTTTCCTTCAAATCTGTGCATTTTTGCATTTTTGACCCCTGTAGACAGAAACGTTCACCTTTGACTTTTTTACTAATAACTCCCGAAGTTCTCCTGAAGATAGGGTAAACTATACCTTTCCGGAATCCTTATGACTAAAGGAACACATTGGTGAGGTTTTTTTAGCACAATATCATCAGTTTAACATTTGACCCCAGTACCAACTTCAATGGCGCCCTCGGGTGGAACTAGGACACTGGCATTTTCACAACAAGTTGGAAGTGATTTTCTGTGATAATCTTGAACCTATAAAAACTTAAATATCAATTTTGACCCAACTTATGAAGTAGTAATAAAACACTGACAACCACCCCCAGATTAAAGATATTGGACATTGCGTCATGCATTTTTATTTAAAGCATATCGACGTGGTAGTGCAACAAAATCGTATCTAAATTCAATATTGATGTATTCGGCAACATAGCTATATTTTTGCAAATGATAAAAGTATTTCATTGCCGTACCTCATTATTATCACAAGATGGAACAGTGTTAAAGGTGCTTGTTCCGATTTATGTCTATTGTGTTCTCTACTTCATATGAGAGCCTGGCACTTGCACATACGCCCCATCAAGTACCGTTGGAAAAAATTGCGGTATTGCTGGTAGAAACAACAATGCATATTGCAAAGCCCTATTCGATAATGTGCTAATGTTGATGGTTAACCATTAATTCGTCGGTTTTTATTTGTATTTTGGGAATGAAATGGATTTGAAGGCTCACATTTCAGGACCACAGTGAGAAAAATATGGCCCTTCATTTGATATCAAAATCGATACTACTTCCGGGTAAATCAGGGGTTTCCAAAGACGATCGGAACACGCACATTTAATTTTAGAATCGGTTTTACATAATAATGACAAAAAATCAATGGTGTTTTCCCCGTTACTATCAAGAAAATATTTCAATTATGCTACTTATGCTCGGTGTCAACCTCAAGCAACAAATTATTCTATAATGATAAACCGTATTTACAACTATCTGTACTATATTTTCCCAGGAAAAAGGGTACTAATAGTGACATTCGTAGGGAAAGGACTGATCTAGTTGAAGTCATGCCTGGAGCCACTGGCTGATGATGAGTATGTAATAACTGGACAATATTTAATGATTATTTCTGTGTAACCTAAGCAGTATTTCATAATCCATTACCAATAATATAATGTTTTACTCATTTTCCGTAGGTAGTATGCAGAAAAAGGCATCGTTCCATCATTGTTTGAAGTGGGGATAAGAAGCATTTGGTTTTCCGTTAATGAATCACCACATTCCATATCCCCTGACCTTTGACTCCAGTACAGTATGTATAGTTTCACAAGTTCACTAGTTTTTCAAACTTTAAAACAGGGCATTGTACTTCTACAAGGTTCTCTTCCTTCCTTCCTTCCTCCTTCTTCCTCCTTCCTTCCTTCCTTCCTTCCTTCCTTCCTTCCTTCCTTCCTTCCTTCCTTCCTTCCTTTCCTGCCTTCCTTCCTTCCTCCCTGCCTCCCTTCCTTCCTTCCGCTGCTTTCCTCCCTCCGTCCCTCTGCTTTCTTCCGTTCCTTCCTTCTGTACAGGTGTGGTTTTTTTCATATCATTTAACGACTTTCCATAAGTAATAAAATTCATTGGCAATTTTTACATTACCATAATGCCATAACGATCTCGTCATACGCATTCGTGCCTGCATTATTGTGATGCCTCTCATGTCAACACTGATTGCCCATACTTTTTGTAAAATAATCATATGCTTTTCCTCTTTCGAGGCGCACACAAAAACACTTGAGTTTCCTACACCATAGCGTTCGAGGCGTAATACCGTCCATTCACGCCGCCCTGTCAGAAAATGTGGGTTAAGTTCCCAGAGTTCAAACATACAGTATCGCGATAATAGGAAGATACAACTGAAAATAATACCATTTGTGCATTTAATCTAGTTCATCATATTTATGCACACAAAATTTGCATTTTATGTGAAAAATGTGAGAACAATTTGTTGAGGCAGAAGTTTCCATTCTAAACCTTCATATTAACCTCTTTCCTTCCGAATTCAACAATACCAGTATCTGAATAGGGGAATCGACGTGAAAAGAACACCATTTGTGCATTTTGGAATGCACATGTAAGTAGGTTAAGAGACACTGGCACATTTGAAAAATTGCGCCCTCAGATTTTTCAACTTGATATTTTTACATGGTTTAAAGTCTTTTTCATATACATTAGCCCTCACCTGAAGATTAAGACCAAATCATTGCATTATTTATTTTATCATTACTATCGCCGGGACATTAATTCAGCAGACGACGAAATGACGTTTAACACAAAAAACGACGCTTTAGCATGTTTCCGCATCGCTGCACCTCTTAACCGATATGTGGCCTTTTGTGGTTTTAATATCATGAGTTCTAGTCTATGATATTATGAAATGTACGCATTTGGTTGATAAGTTTTCCATAACTTAAAAGTTAGCCTATAAATTACCTGGCTGCTTTTAACCTCTTATACGTCCCTATCTGTTTTTTGAGTATGTTATATTTGATGTGTAAAATGTATCCCTATTTTCCAATAGGATACTGTACAACTGTAATTTGTGTAACTGTTATTTTTCAAATATTTCTCTCTCTTAACCTCCTCCTTCCACTTTTTTATGCGGTTTTCTTCTTCTTCCGTCTCAGATGGACACCACTTTGTTCAATCACTTGCTTCCTGGCTAGGTACCTCCACTCTGTTTGCATACACGTAAAGTAGGGCACTCCCAAAATGGGCAGAATGGATCACGTCTGGCCCTCAATTTGTATAATAATCCTAGATAAAATAACATTGTCGTTGATCAGTAATAAGGTATTTCAATGGGCAACATACTTTTTTCAATTTTAATTGGTATCAAAGCGCCTACTCAACCAGAGGTTGTACAAAAACAAAGGAAGATGACCAATACGTCTCTTGCCATTCAAACCATACGACAAGTTTTGCTATTCTGCTTCAAATAACGGAATATCCAATTTTGGTAAGATTTATGTTTAGTGTGTGTGTTCTATATGTAGACAATTTTAAATTACTCGTGCACGCGTACGTGTGAGCACGTGTTGTCATTGTGATGGAAGTGGATGAAATGTATGTTCTTGCGTCACTAGAGTTGCCTGCAAAAATATGAGATTTTCTTTTAAGAATGCAAGTGCCAGTAATTTTTGACGTGTTCTGCATTATCATCATTATATTATTTAAGAAATGTCCAATAGCATTAACTCGACGCTACTCACTATGCTGATGGTAGAGTAGATGCCAGATATTTAACTACAATATCAACTCATTGCCTCCGAATATGAACAGGGAGTCCCTTGACCACCTAAAGCTTGGATACATTGAAATGCGCATTTTGCTTTGTATGTGTCTATCTTTGTTTCTAAGAAGTATTTGATTTTTCTGTTTATTTATTTAGATGACAAAATCGCACCAAGAGATTCTTGATGTATTGACAAAAGTATTGTGTTCCATATCTATCGTTGCATTAATTATAACTATATCGGTGGTCCTGGCATTTGAGTAAGTTGTAAATTTATATTTAAATGTACTGTAATATTTTAGTGGGAACGTTGCTTGTACCTGGTGCAAAACTCGTCCGGTAAAGACTGTAGAGCATGATCATTAACGTGTGGCTCTGGTTATCTTGTACGCTTCAGGACAGGATCTCATGTTAACAATTTACTTGATTCTGTGAAGAGTATGCGGGTATCAAATGGTATTTATTTAATACATCAATACATATTACTTTTCATTTTTCACACATATTGACGATCACGGGGGGGGGGGGGGGTTTTTTTTTTTTTTTTTTTTTTTTTTTTTTTTTTTTTTTTTTTTTTTTTTTTTTTTTTTTTTTTTTTTTTTTTTTTGGAAACGGTCAAACTTGGGAATATTGCCCCCCCCCCCCCGCCCCCGTGGCCCTGCATGTCACGCTGGGAATCAATTGCTTTATCGAAAGATTTGTATTTAATGGGTAGAGATCGCATTATGCAAACGAACCATGAAAGCACCTCCTTCTTCAGAAGAGATGTAAAGCTATCGATCCTAGGTAAAATGAACCTAGGTAAAATGAAACTTACACATGTAAATCGCACGTAGTTTCGACAAGAGTAGGGTGTTAACCCTTGGTTGTCTCTGTGCTAATTAGAATTGAAAGAAGCTTCCTGTACTGCATGCTCTCTTGACTAATCCAGGACAATATTTCCAATGTGCTTTTATAGTATTACACGTAACAATACAAAATAATCGATCCAAATTTCTCTTTCATTTTTATATATATTTAAATTTAGACCTCTTCGGACGTCGGAGCGTAATCAGATCCACATCAACTTAGCAATATCGTTGCTACTCTCAGAGTCGACATTTGTAATAGCGATCGACCAGACAAAGAATAAGGTAAAATGTTCAAATGGAAATTAAGTGAAAAAGTACGTATCAAATTTCTCAACCCAAACAATTAACCTTGGCCGTAGTTTGGTAGATATGAGGGTGTGCTCCAATTGGAAAAAATAGAACGAAGATAAACCAAACACGCTTTTGAATCACTGTATGACAGCTTCGAGAATGCAGCTCCCTGTTCTTAAAAGAGAACTGTAGTATAAAAATAAAATTTATACACAATGTAATTCACATCTTATTCAGTATATTTGAGAACATAACTTCAAGTTTGAGCAATTTCTAGTCAAAAATCTCCAGTAATGCTAATTCTTCAATAGAACTGGTATGCGACTTCACAAGCAACGTCTGAACGTGGTGAGAGTCTGCTTTCCAAAAATATGACAAAGGCAGACCAAATAAGTCGGTATTAACAAAATGTCATTGTGCCAAATTACCATCACAGCAGATATTCTTTGCCAGTCTTGCCTAAATTACTCAATACGCAAGCTTCAAGATTGTTTTCAAATATTCCAAAAACTGGATGGGATATATATTTGTGTCTATGTATTGCTTTATAGTAAAGTTCTCCTTTAGTGATTATGGACCACCCAAGCTTTTGGTCTCCCACCACGTAAATGGAAGCTCAGGTGTATCACTTTTACCTTATCTCGAGATAAGGGAGCCTTATCTCGAGATAGCACTCTGTTATCTGGAAATAACAAAGCTGAACTCCAAACAGGAAGCCTTTTGTCGAGATAAGCTTTGTTATCTCGAGCTAGGAATCCTTGCACTACATGTAAGCTGTGTTAACCCCAGATAAGGACCACTATTCGGGTTTCAGCTCTGCTAACTCTAGAAAAGGAGTGTTAGCTCAAGATAAGGCACGTTATTTGTGTTTTTACTGTTATTTCAAGATAAGACTTCCTTAACGGCAGATAAGGAGTTTTATCCCGAGATAAGCTCTGTTAACTCCAGATAAAAACAGGTGTTTGGGGTTCAACTCTGTTATCCCCATGTAACGGAGTACTATGGCGCATAATAAATCAGCGAATATCGTATTTTTGTTGCTTCTCACGCTGACGGATAACTTCATCATTGAATTTTATTTAGTTTATTGAAACTAAATAAATACACCATAAGATAAATTTTAAAGTTCTGAACTAATTATCCAATTTAACCCTCGTACGTTGAGGCGTACTGACTCTGTAAATTTGGCCTTTTTCAAATGCGATTTGGGGGGTTCAACATTGCTAATCCCAGATAAGGAGTGTTTCAACTCCTGATAAGGCGCGTTATTTGGGGTTCAGCCTTGTTATCTTGAGATAAGGCTTTCTTATCTGGAAATAATGAGCTTTACCACGAGAAAAGCTTTGATAACTCCATATAAGGACCGTTTTTTGAGGTTCAGGTTTGTTATTATATGTTAATATAGTGTTATCTCCAGTTAACGGAGCGTTTTTTGGAGATAACGCTTCCTTATCTCGAGATAAGGTGAAAGTGATATACTTCTTCTTTCATACACGCGAAAGTTTGCTGATAGTAACAACAACTACGAAAGGACTATTAATAACTTATTAGTAACATGCACTGTTATTATTTTGTCCTTTAAAGGTGCAACGAGAAATTTCAAAGGCATCCATATTTCATTCCATGTGTAGTCATTTAATACGAAATTAGAAATTCTACAATTTTTGTAAGAGCTTACTCATTTCATTTTTGATGGAAATCTTTACATGTGAAGTCTGTCATTGTTCCTTTAATAGTCGAGCTCCTAAGTCCAACGGTTTGTCCAAGATACCATGACTATGATAGTCTCTTAGACCCAAAGTATTGCCAATGAGTTTGTCTACATGCTACAGCCCATGACTGACAAGACTACGCTACAGGTTCGCAAGACAGTTACTTCGCAGTGACTTCTAACGAGAAGGAAATGTAGGCGTTGTTTGATATGATGTATAATTGTAATCCGATAAAGAAAGCCATGAATATCACTATGAACAGACTCAGAGGCGACTCGAGTCTCAATGGAGCTATATAAATTTGGTAAAATAGCCTATCAGACGGGCTAACAGCCGCGTCCATTCCCGAATGGCCGGGGCAATTTTGCCAAAACAGACGGGCTATTGGCCGTACGAATTATGAAACAGACGGGCCAAACAGCCGCGGCCATTCCAAAATAGCCGGGCGATTTTGCCAAAACAGACGGGCTATTGGCCGTACGAATTATGAAACAGACGGGCCAAACAGCCGCGGCCATTCCAAAATAGCCGGGGCAATTTAGCCAAAACAGACGGGCTATTGGACGTACGTACCATTGACCAATGGCAGTCGCTCTTTGAATTAGTGAAACAGACGAGCTAGGAATGGAAGCGAAAACAGTAAAGTCACCAAAATCCAAAATCGCAAAGACACCATGGAGACTTTAAAAGTTTCCATGGATAGAATGCAAAAATCTCAAAGTCACCACAGATAATAAATCAATATACCCATGGAAAAAGTCATTTAAGAGATTAAGAGAATTACAAGGTAGGCCTATTGTCAGTAGAAGGAATACTAAGAACCGGATGTGCAATCGATATTGAGCCAAGCCTCTGAATGCATCATTTGTATATCAAGTACAATGCCAATGGTGTGTGAAATAAATTTAGGCACACATCGAAACTGCTAAATTTTGTGTTTTGATATACGGTACCAATTAACTGCCTGGACAATTGGCTTTGAATGTGGAAATAATGAGTGATATTTAAAATCCACAAAATTATGAAACTAATAATGTCAGACTTCACACTCAGATTAGACGTAATAAACACGTTAATTTTTTAACATAGGCCTACTAAAGTCTGAGCCCAATTGGGTTCAGCTCCTGTTAAGTAGTATAACCATGAAGTTAATTATGCTATAATTGATATGCAATTCACAAATAGAGCTCCCTGGAATTTTGCCGCCTAACTCGAACATAATGTACGGATTTAAAAAAAAAATCCCGGAAGATTATAAATTATACGATATTTATTGACGAAAAAGTGTGTCCACGCCTATCAGCAGCGGCAAAAGTATAAACACTCAAAAATGATCAGTGTGGTTAGTAATTGTTACTCAAAATAATTAATCATATATACTCAATTCAATGATTTTTCCTATGATACTCAAAATATGTACATGATTAAGTCTTTAAATTGTCACAAATACCCTTATTTCATTTTAGAAATGTTAAAAACACAATTATCCATATCAAAAATTGGTAAAAAAATACTAATTTTACACTTGCTGCTGTAATTGATTGTTGATGTAATTTTTCATATTTTTAAGAAGACGCAATCAGTTAAGTTAATAATTCAAAGTTGTAACAACAAAACAATTTGTAAACCAAAAGAACACAAACAAGCAGTAATTTAGTATCTTGTTTTCACTTCAAATTTTTGATACCTCAAAAACCCTCTTATTTGTTCATTTAATTAGCAATATATTATTTTGGAAGAAAAACAATGATGTGAATCAAATGTTCTAGCGTAGTATTGTGGTTAAGTATTTAGTTTCATAAGTAGGGGTCCCGGGTTTGATAGGCCTACATATATATAATTTACTAGATGAATTAACGGCTATTGTATTAAAATGAATGATGCAATGTAAAACAAGGTACCTAGTACCTCTTTACCATTCTTTTTTTCTATTTTCTTTTCCCTATAATTGGACTAACTTGATAATTTCTTTGAGTACTTGCTAAATAAGCACAGTAAACATGGTAAAATATGGTGTGATTTTGAGTACATGTAGAAAATTTAAAAGAGTTGTACTGAATGACATTTTTGAGGTATACTCAATTTAAATACATGATTAGTGATAAATTACTAAAATTAAATGCAACCGGGTTACAATTAAATGTTATTGAGTAGATACAGGGAATTATTATTATATTTTTGGTAGTTGGCATTGTTTGTCTTGTAACTTTCCTATTGGTTTGTACAGGTAAATACTAAAACACGGATCCTGATCCGAGCACAGATCGCCGGATTCAAAAGAAATTGAAGAATTAAAGCATCTAAAATAATACGTCAAAATTATGTAAAGGTTTGTAAATGATAATAGGCAACAGCGCTTTGAATCCATTTGAATAGGCGCTGTAGAAAATGTCGGTCATATTATTAATTTCATATTATTATTTATTGTTTAAGTACATGAATATGTAAATATTTAGACAAGAAAAGTATTCAAACTACTTGTTTTAATTAATAATTTTACTGACACTCCCATTTGGTGGACAAGGGGGTGTTCCTATAGGGACCCGCACTAATTATCTAATTAACGGGCGATTGACTTTATTTTTTTTTTCATGAAAACATGCGTATCCGAAAGTTAGACAAGATACAACAAATATAAGTCGGAAAAATATCTTTATTCATAAAATTGGCAAAATGTAGTTAGCGGGTCCCTAGGAACCCACCTGTCCACTTATGTGTTAACGATTCGAATTGTGGTTCTTAAAAAGAGCTTACAGGGATATTTTGGTGCTTTAATAGGGAAAATAGCTTGAGAAGGATTCTGGTGTAAGAAAAGAATTGAGTCGCAACTTTTATTTTTAAGAATGTTACAGTCTATGTTCAGTATGTCAATTAGCGTTTGACTTTCATTTTTTTATAATATCTTGCGACAGAAGTATTTCAATAAAACAAAAATACTTTCAGTCGGGACATTTTTATTTAACTCACTTCTGTAACACATCTGCCGGATAATGTCCACGTAGCTCACATATAAAATGTCTGTTTCACTTTGATCAGCTGTAAAATCTGAACCGATGGTCGCATTGTAACCAAACAAAAAGTAAATTAAAGCCTAATATATGCAGAATTTTAATATTGATAAATCACATTTATGAAGACATAATATTCTATTCACCAGACTCGCCCCCTTAATAAAAAATTGATGTTTCGGTATTAAAAGGTGCAATAAGAGATTTCACATACCAGGTTCCCCAAAAAAGAAAATCGAAAGCCCTGATTTTCGCACTGATCAATGCAATAGCTCTATCACTAATTCCCGTCTGAAAGAATTAACCTGAGAAATATTGCTTTGTTACAATATTCTGAAACATCTAATTTCGTATTGGAACAAATACGAAATTCAGCCTATGTTTTATATTGAACTATATAAGCAAATAAAATCATATTTTGTTTTCATTGTTAAATACATTTCTGTAGCTAAATACAAGGTAAAAATCTATATAAACTTATTAAAAATGACACATATGGATGCCTCAAAATCTATCGTTGCACCTTAAATTATGAAGGCGTTTATAATCAGATTGTAAGTTTAACAAATCTCTTAAAGGAGATATTCACGTTTAGACCATACATCATCCTTTGAAATATCGAATTGTGAGAAGTGGGGTATTAGCTGTTCATTTTTTGCATACAATCTACTAGGTTCTGATTTTTGTTCCTTTTTTAGTTTCAACCGACCATCAATATTTACTTCTAGAAACTAGTGTTATTGGGTCCAACACCAAATTCGATACGAATATGTTCAATTATACAATACTACACGCCACATAAGTCTGCGCATTTGAACGTAATTTCTTGTGATTACTGCCCCCGTTATTGTCATATATAGTGAGACTATCTAGTATCTATGGGACTTGGCATTGCGCAATACCCCAAAATGCGATATCTCGGAACGCATCCAACATTTTGCATTTTTGACTTCAGATTTGGATTCTACACAAAACTTTAAACTAGAAAACATGTTTTGTTTCACTGTTAAAGCACCTACACATTTTTACACTTTTGGCAGTAAAACTAGGTCGAATCTGAAACCATGTCGTATAGTACTGGGATAAGAAAATTAAGAGAAAGAAGAGCAAGGCACGATTAAATAGAGAGGAGGATGAAATAAAGAGATGAATGATGAAGATTTGTTTAAATGATACGTTTTGTTTTATAAAGACCAATTATATTCTCTATATTGTAAATTCGCGGAAGGTGCGATTAAAAAACTTGAAGTTTCCTGACTCAGGACGTATAAATGGTAACTTACAAATTATAATACAAACCTTTAAACGACTGGACAAATAGACCAACGCGTCTGTTTGGCCAATGGACACGACTGTTTGGCCAATGGACGCGACTGTTTACGAAACAGACGCACTATCATAGGTGGAACTCACGAATAAGAAAACAATGTGGTCTTTTGGTGAATGTGGTCCAAAACTGGAAGTATATCGGCACATCGGTTTATAATCTATCCGATCAACATGCTACAAATTATTTCAGGATGAGGTGATTTTTTTTTTGAAAATACTGTTTAGCAAGTTTTTCACGATGATTCCTAACCATGAGAATCTAGATCTGAACAAATTGTGTATGTGAAACTTTATGGCTGGTCCTAGTTCATTTTTTATCCAAGTTATTTGCAATCCATTTTCATATTTGTATGTATTTTAACTTTTATATTGTCAGGTACATGTATAGTGCAACTTGTATTAACCACTGTAGCGCAAGAACCACGATGGAAATAAGTATATGCGTTCATGTATGATTTTTGTGTTTTTAATCCTTGGTTTGCCAAAGTGAAATGAAATTAAATGCTAGGGATACACAAAAACTCATAATTTTTAATGGAAGGCGCCTATATTTGCCCACTGTAACAATGTTATATCATCTGATAGGGACATCAAAACAACGTCAGCACGCGCACGTAGAATACAGGTCGGGTTTTTAGAATTGTACGAGGAGGGGGTCTTGGTTTTATAGGGACGTGACTCCGGGAGTCTGGAAGTATATCTATACCGATTTTGTTTTGCCAAAAAGGGACCCATAACATAATTCCAAGTACAAAAAGGAATACAGTACTACACTTGATTGCATCATCTTTTAACCGTATCACAAGGAAAATTAGTCCAGATTTGTGGCCGAATTTAACACAAATTTGCCATTTTTCTCACAATTTCGACCTTTTAGCAAACTGAAAAAAACTAACCATTGCTATATCAATATTTACATTAAAAAGGGTAATTCTTTTACATATATACCAGAAGGTTACAAAATGAGACCCATATTTGCGGCACATCCCCGTATTGTCATTTATGTTGAGTACTCCCCCTCCCCCATTGAATTCAAGGCTAGCCACGACATCGAATCGATTTGCATTTCAGACGTAAATTTCTAAAAACTCACGACCTGTTTTCGACGTTCCAACATCGTATGCCCGCATACGGAACATTGCACAATTTAACAATTAAAGAAGATTTTCTTATTAGGCCTATACCTTTAGCTTTAGCAATATAGTATTCCGTGTACGGGATATGCGCCCCCACCAAATTACATTGTGGCTTCACCTTCCCCCAATAGAAAATATCTGGTTATACGCCTCTGCAACTTTTTCTCTACCAGTCGCAAATCAATTGACTTGATGAGTACAACTGAATAGATCCGTTTCCCTTCACATACAGCGCTTTTTATAGGTGTAAAATAAAGTCATTGGTATAAAAATTAAAATATGATCGAGAGTGAAATTCGAGATCGAGAGTCAAATGAACGGGAATACGAATATGGTTGATTGTATTAATGTTTTCTTTACAAAATAGATGATTACGCGTCATAATTACGTATAGTTTTGTATCTGTAAAGGGCATATAGAAACCTGCTTGTTTATGCACTAAAAAGCACCACTATTATGATTGCAACATTCGAACAAACAAAAAATGATTAAAAACAAGAATAATCCATAAAGCCATGTTACAGGCTTATTTCCAACGAGGCCCAGGTTTTTTCTTTTCTTGCATATAATGAAATAACTATGTAAAACCAAAAATGTGGATAAAACAAAAACAAGAACCCATATGCCGCATATGCCATGCTGAATCATGAAGTAATTAAACAAAACGACTGTTATTTAAGACTAACATCGTTTTGCATGTCAGTTGCAGGGTTGAATAGAAAGTACGGGAACAAGCAATTACTAAGGTTTGTTCAAATTTATTGATGACTTTATTGACCGTATGGCTGCTTTAGGGTTTTCCCATTTTTTTTCTTTTTCGTCTGTGACTGTTGAGTGGTTCTGCCTGCCCGTCTGTTTTGCCGTCCGTTTTTCCCGTCTGTTTAGCCCGTCTGTTTGGCATTCTGCCCGTCCATTAGGTCCGTCTGTTAGACTTTCTGCCCGTCCATTAGGTCCGTCTGTTTGGCTTTCTGCCCGTCCATTAGGTCCGTTGTTTGGCCCGTCTGTTTGGCCCGTCTGTTTAGCCCGTCTGTTTGCAATTGCTCGCGGCTGTTCCAGCGTCTGTTATGCGATTTCATACCAGTTACTTACCTGCTCAATGACAAGACCTCTCTCAACTTCGGTAAAGTGACTTTTGTGACTTTATATGGCAAATTCATATTTCTCTTCATTCTGATGGCCTTACGATTGGGTCTCACACCTCGCCTCCCGTGCCCAAAAATGAATGCGTCCTTGGAACAAGAAGCCCTTCGACTCCTCCAAACCCCCAAGAGTCTAAAAGCGTTATTTGGACGGCACATTGTGAATTACCTGTGTTCTCGATTGGGACCAGTTAAGGTCTTTCTTGTCTCATTTGTTAAATCTTCGCCAAAAAAATCGTCACGAGAAACTTATTATCAGATAACTTTCATCGATATTATAATCGGAAAGAAGTTTTACCTTATCGTCGGTACCATGGTTTACACGAAAACGAAGGCACGCTGGCCAGAATGTAAGTTAGACAAGTACCATCCAGAATCAGCTAAACAATAAGTTCTTCGATCACTGCCTGAAAGCTGACAATGTTCCTTCAAACATTTGAGGATAGGAAGAAAGGATTCAGATACAAAAGGCACTTAAGAAAGGCACTATGACTTAAAAGCAGCTGTACGTCGTAGAAAACCTTTCAGCTCCAAATTCAAAGTGTAAATCAGAGCTCAACGAATGTTATAACCCGGATCAAGGCACGGAAGTCGGGTTTAATTTTTGATTCTCGTTTTAGTGTAAGTGTAAGTGCAACTGTTTAAATCAGTATTCACTATTTTGTTGACAATTACAGATAATCTGTAACGTGATCGCCATGGTGCTTCATTACTTGTTTCTGTCAGTTTTTGGATGGATGATGGTTGAAGGCATTAACCTGTATTATAAGATTGTGAAAGTTTATGGCGCAGAGAGAAATCGATTACCGATATACTGTGGGATTGGATGGGGACTTCCTGCGGCAATTGTCATTATTTGTGCAGGAATCAAATTCAACGACTACGCCTCTGAAAAAAGGTAGAGTGAGGAATATGTAAATGTTATATGAAGAGTTTATTTCCAAAAGGGCCACTTTTAATAGTTCTGAGAAAATCACCTTTTTTAAAACAACCACATTGCACTTTATCAATTCATATAATTTCGTTGTCAAAGAAAGATCCCACATGTATAAGCCGAAAAACAACATTAGTTTTACTCTCTGTTTTTACAGGGTTTTCTATGTATTTCTTTATTTTCTGTGTGAAGTGGATTTAGGCCTTTTGGATAACATATTTGCAGACCAAATTTGGGCAAACTACTTTCCCATAAAACCACCATATTAAAACAAGAATCGCTGAAAGAGAACCGGGGGGGGGGGTGAAAATAAAAAAAAACCGCATCGAAATTGCTTATAAACTCTTCAAGTTATGACACTTATTTTTTATTTTTTTTTTTACTTTTTTACTGATTTTATGTTTGCAGTATTTCAACACCATACCGCTTTCAAAATTTCTATTTTGGGGTTAATTCTGCTAAGAATGATACTACAATTATTTAAGTTGGATATTTTTGTTTCTGTAAGAAATTAGCAAACATTTAAAGTTTCCTATTAAAAACAAAACCCGTAAATTTCCTCAAATGCAGAAACTCTGATAACTTTTTTAACGGAGTATGCTTGAAACGTGAAATTATTGTCAAAATGTGTGTTTTACCTATTCTGCTAGCTAATAATTCAATTTCGACCACAAGTGGATTTAGACCCTTTTGGAAATCCACTTTTTATATACTCTACAATAGCAGCTTTGCCATCTCACTGTTTTCATTGAAAACTTCTGGTCTCTCATGACCTGATATTCAAGGTACTTTGCGGCACCAATTCCTATGTACTGTCCCCAAGATCCCCTTTGACCACCACGGGTATACACATATTAAACCTTGATCATTTAACCCTCGTCTTACCGGGGAGGGGGGAGTGGTTATCACCACCCCCTATTGCACTTTCCCTAGGTGCTCTAAAATCCAAAACTTTCAGTTAATAATTTTCTCATCCCTTCTAGTTATTTTAGCGAAACAATGTGAAGAGGCACCTCCACCGGGGTTAGGGTATGCCCTGAAAGATAAGGATAGGGTGTTGTTACCACCGAAGGATATTTTATGGTACAATTTGAAAATATTCTGCACAGTATGGCTCTAAAACTCTATATTTATGTAAAACTAATCAATTGCCATCATTTAAAGCATAAAGCCGCATCATGTAAATCCGATATTTCTAACTTTTAGCACAAAATTAGATTTTCGCCTATTTCTGTGAAAAATGCCAAATTTGCTGACTCGCGGACTTTATGACGTCATTGTGACGTCATACAGGTATGCCGGTACCTTTTTTTTAGTATAAATGGAAAATGGAAAGAGTACCATAGGTAGGAGTACCATAGTTATGTCAAGGAAGTGGCGTGGTCTAGTGGTTAGCAAGCTTACCTCTGGAGCAAAGGGTCCTCGGATCGAATCTCAGTGGGACCACTTGCTGGATTAATTTCGGGAACTCCATTTGGGATTTGATTTGTATAACAGATATTGATTAAAACCTGAATGCCACTTTCTCCATGGTTCATTTGAAATGGGCAAATGAACCATGAAAGCTTGCACTACCCATCCGGTGTGTGTTTCGTGTAGTGTGTTTGAATGTTGCAATATGGCGCTGTTTAAGCTGCTGCCTCTAAGTTGCATTGTTTCTGTCTAGTAATTATTAAGTTGTAAAGTCTCCAGCAATTTGGCCTATAGGCCACGATTTGAGATTATAATAAACCTTGATTATTATTATTATTAGTTATCAAAATCATAAACACCGGGTGCTTTATAAAGATTCCCCGAGGGAGTAACCACCCTCCTTGGTAAACGGTGTTACAAAATAAGGCTTGATTAGACGAGGGTTAATTGTTGTATCGTGCCAGCATCTTTAAAGAGCCACCGTGAGTTTCCAACTTACCGGCAATACAATGAAGGCTCTCAGCAAGACAGCCAATCCAACAATGCTCTTTGTGTAGTGTAAATAGTGGGGCATGCCTATCTTCCAATTCATCAAAGGGGACAAAACAACATAGTTTTAGCCGTCTCGTTCTCCGAATAAAACTTGCGCATTTCTCCTTGAGACCGAAGGAAGAATTTGTGACGTTTTATAACTTTACTGAAACATTTTGGGAAATTTAATCCCTTTATCCCTTTATGTGGCCTTTGCCCTCAATGAATCAAATTGCCAAAGGATGCCACGGTGGCACCCGGTGGATTCTTCAACTTGGAACCTTGGTTTATTACCTTCAGCAATAAAATAACATTTTAGTACGCAACCTCACACCCACACACTGGTGGTCTTCAACGAGGTCATCTGCCGTCTTTATGCGGCGACGCATTTGACTTTTTGGTTGAAAATCACTTGGTTCACTTTTGTGTTTGCTTTTAGCTGCTGGCTAAATCCAGATAATGGTCTGATATGGGCATTCGTCGGTCCGGCGGCAGTCGTGATTCTTGTAAGTACCCTTACTACAATTTTGTTGTTGGAAAAATACATTTCAAACAAAGTGTGCGGAAAATTTCTTTTTCTATGTCATAAATCCAAATAAATAAATACAAATAAGAAAACATGAATTAATTCAATGGATTGAAAATAGACTTTGTGCCAACCATGATGCTTATTTTATTTACAACTTTATTTTCTATTTAGTGTGGATTATAGTGCATAGCTGTGCTTCGGAAATTCCTGGAAAATAGGCACATTTATACTGCATACTTATCTCGAATTTTAATAATTCATTAATCCTATTGCTAATTATGGTTATCAATTTACCTTTGTTTCCGTGATTGAAAAATAATCCTGTGTGTTTTCTTAATTAAGGCGAATGTGATCATTCTCTGTGTGATCGGACGCATCCTCTATCGATCTGTTAACGCAGTCAATGCTGTCAATAACATGGCTGGCATAAGGTACGCATGCGCTCGCATGTGTGTGAGGCGAGATGAGTGGGTGTAATGTGAATGAAATACGAAATTAAGGAATATATAAAAAGAAAACTTTAAAATATGTGGTATTTCCATGCCTGTATAATTACCATATTTCAAAATGACCACAATCTTTTGTAAGATAAAAATGGTTAGTATCAATCTAGAGGAACTAGAGGAAAACCTCATCCACAGTTTCGTTACTCTCAAATTAAGTACAGTTCTTCTGATAAAATTCAACCGCGCCTTGAAAATATATTTCTTGCAATCTAACTAAAAAGATCATATTAATACCGTTACCAGTAAGGGGGGGGGGAGGTTGCCGCCCTAGAGAGCTTTCACCGGGAAGAAAAAGCTGGAAATCATACTAAATCAGCCCTTTTTTTGCCTGCTTACCAGAAATTTTATCCAGAAATGTTCACCTCAAACCGGGATAATCTGCCTCAAAATCGGAAATTTCCCTTTTGACAAGTGACCCCCGTTACGGCCATGACCGTTACTATTTATCGTGTAGATGTCTGATTTATTATCTGATATTTAAAAATACTTTGCTGATATAACAATTGTTTTTGACTCCCCGGAAAGTTTCAATGCACTTTGTAGTGGCTTAAATTAAGTGGAAATTTAGAACTTGCTCAACGCAAAGAATGAATTGTCCTCAAATGTTAATAACATGAACCTTTCGTTTTATATACATCTTACCCAAAGTAAAAAAATGTCGATCTAAATAATATTTTCTTTGATGTTTGCAAGTTCTGAAGGTCAAAACCTTACCAAACTATACTTTTTAATCCTTATAATAAGACAAATATATCAGTATACATTTTTTAAACACATTTTGACTTGATTCCAAATTTACTCATGTACTAGTTTTACCTCCTTTATTAACAATGTCCCCTACATTTTGCGGAAGTAGGACCCAAAAAACTATAGAAAAAAACATATTCGAACCTTCTTTCCCCAAACTTCGAGAAGTGGATCCTCATTTCACGTTGGTTACATAAGCTAGCCATGTATGTATTGACGAATATATTTAATGCATAAGTCGCTAATCTTAAAAACAAGGATCAGCCAATGCTCAGTTTACAGCTGTATAAGTTTTAAAAAGGACATGATAGATATCTAAAGAGACGTTAAAATTAGCTGCTTCATCCGAAACAGTTTTATAGTTCTTTAGAGAAAGGAGGGCATCTACTTTTCGCACTGGCAGCGATTTTATCAATAAAACTTTCAGCACAAATGTCATCTTGACAACCATAATAATAAATCTATATTAAATACATGTATTTTTTATCAATATTATAATAGAACATCTATCAAAGGGACGTTAGTTTTGACGCCCCTTCTTGGCAGTACTTGGGTCTTTGGAATTCTGGCAATCGGTAACGCTGCTTTAGTGTTCCAATACTTATTCGTGATTCTCAACACTCTTCAAGGGCTCTTCATCTTCATAATATACTGCTTGTTAAATCAAGAGGTAGGTTTGTAATAATCTTTTTCATAATGAAATGTTTAGTTTTGTGATTGATTGTAGTTTCGGTTTTGTAATTCTGATCTGAAGAAGTAATTTTCGAATAAAATTACAACCACTTTGATAATAGATGTTCGACATTAAATTCGCGTGGCTATGTCGCTTGTCATGATGTTTCGTGCTTTCAGGCTCTTGGATGTTGCACAAAATAAAATCTTGAACTTCATCAGTTCTGTGTATTATCCAACTGCATGATTTAGCAATATGATCATAATGCTCACAAAATTCATCTGAAGTTTAGAGGGACAAAAGTTGGCAGGAACAATATTCAGACTAATGAAATGGCCCCTTACTGAAGTCACTCACAATTTGTAAACAAAATTTGGATTTTTACACGTTGTAAAAAAGGATGAGTAACTAATACTATTTTCCTTGTTAGCTTCTTTCTCTGCTACAAACAGCCAATGAATGCTGACATACTGCCAGCATTTAATCAAACTTTGACAGCATGCGGTTCATCAGCTCACAGACCATTGCTACTGTATATGTATCATCCCGGCTAATCCACCTTCACTTGTCAGATCAATTCTTATTACAAGCTTGAAGTAAATGTCACAATCCCCGGTCGGAATGCTTTTGAATTGTGTCCAAAAACATCTAGATACACGTAATTCTGGCACGGATGTCAACACCTTGATTTTGCGTGGCAGGAATTGCCTGTAATCTTGCTGTTTTTACTGTTTTTACACAATGTTAAGCATCCATATTGTTTCCAAAGTGGATTGATTTCAGTAGTTCCATTTCTCTGTCGAACATTTATTTTTTTCATGCCACTGGGTCCTTTTAAACTTTGAAGATTGTTGACTGCTTAGAGTAATCAAAATTTTAAATTCTCTTCTAAACGTTTATTGGATAGTACACCCACTATATACAACATATCGACCGGTGTGAAAGCAGCTCTAGTCCGCCGGAAGCCACAGTCCGGCGTCCATATACGATATCTGAATAAAGCGTGAAACTAATGCTGCGTGGAGAGTCAACTGAATTAATTGCCCTATGCTTTACCGTTATAGCCGGACTATTAGTACTACGGACTATAACGCTCCTACAACCGGCATTTGTTCTCAATTTGAAATTAAACTACATTGATTAACACTGTTTTTTTTCAACGACCTTTTGATATAGTGCAAGAAATTAATAAAATAATGGTTTACCTCAGAATATTTCAACAGAAACACTTTGTTGTTGTTATACTTAAAAATGATGAAGAATAACATAAGCAAAATTCGAGAAGTATAAAGTAGAGCGGGGAACATGCATTTGCATGGATGCAAGGTTTGTACTGAATGGGATATAATGTAGGAATAATTTGTTGTTTGTACTTAAATCCTTTACCAACATTTGTGCCATAGCCTAAGGATAAAAAGGTATAGTTTGCCCTATCTGTGGGTTATAGCTTATTAATAACCTGCGTAATAGCGCGATCCAATCCAATGGTATTATTCCTAACATACGCGCGCGACGTCGCGGGTCATTGGTGAAGCACAATGACTTCTCACACGGCCTCCTGGTGTGGAGTAGCGAGTACAGGAAATGATTGGGCCCCGAAGATGGATAGACATTGGCGAAAACATTGAATTCCCAAACACCATAAAACAGCGACTTGAAATTGTGAAGCCCAATACAAAAAAACAATATATTAAAAAATTTGTGACACTTTTCAGTTCACCTCCATTGAAACAAACTTAGTACTTAAACAAAATGAATATAATTAATATGCCAGGTAAAATAAAAACATTCTAACGAATTCATTCACACGCTTGGCCTAAGGGTAAAATTCACCATGCCCACTGCCATGTAACCATGACAGTGACATGGTATCCGCGGTGCCACCGATTACATCATTCAGTTCATTTCGAACTACAACAAAATGGATGAAGCGACAACATTTACTAGCCCATCCTGTCATTTTTAGCGTCGATGAATTAATCGAAGAGCTCCGAAGGGCTCTGGATCCAAATAATCTGAACAAAAAGTCATTGCACATGATACCGTATTCATACATGATCATGATGGTATGGTAATCACTTCACGCGGGCGGGAGATATCTCATGACAATCTAGACATGGAATGTGAAGTCATCGGGTCATGAATCTTGCCGATGATCAGTCCAGGGCAGTGCCAGTGGGTCTTTTCAAGAGTAAAAAAAACGACATGGGTATTTTCCTCCAAAAAAAGACATTACAAAATGTAACATCAGTGCTTGAAACACATGAATGCCGGTTTTTGCCCCGGGGTTTTTGCGAATCGAGTATTGTACACCCCGGGATTGTACATGCCCGGGTACATGCACAATTCAACAACTGGAAAAAAATGAAGAAATAAATATAAAAAATGTAAATCAACACAAAGTTGGATAAATGAACAAATATGATTATAAAACAAAATAAATAAAAATAAATGGGAAATGGATACTAATTTGCACAGAATAAACAAAATAAATTAATAAAAATAGACAAAGATAATAAAAAAAAATAAATAGTAATAGATGGACAAATGACAAATGAACAAATAAATTCATAAAAATGAATAAAATTGTTTTCAATAAAATATAAAACCAAACAAATACACAAATAAACAAAATGAATGTTTACAAATCTTAATAACAAACATCAATCACAATATAACCCAAAGCAATACAAATGGAAAAATGAAGAAATAAATATAAAAAATGTAAATACAATTGGATAAATGAACAAATATGAATACAAAAATGAAATAAAAATTGTAAATGGATAATAATTTTAACATGAATAAACAAAATACATAAGAAATAGACAAAGATAATAAAAAAATAAATAGCAAATAGATGACAATGAAAAATAAAATTATAAAAAATCAAATTCAAAAATGGATAAATGGGAAAATAAATGTATTACAAATATTGTGAAAAGAAGCCGGTAGACTACATAAAGCATAAGGAATTTTCATTCGGGTCATTACCAGGCATGAAGCATGACTAGTACAGGGAACCTTTAGTCGTTTTTGCTTGGTGGTCGGCAGGTGAAATGAGGGATTCGTAAATGTGAAATGCAAAAGTGATAATGACTCGTATGACATGCCCGAAATTCAGTATGACTCAGTGTAATAAGGCATGTGAGACTGAGTGAAAATTAAACTCTGCATGTATGGACTCGCGGATCTTCATAAACCTGTAAACAGTGCAATCTGAAATGGTTTGGACCGCAAATCAGGTAAATACACAATGACTCTGTTTTTGTTTTGTAAAAACAAGGCCCGGGAACTTGAAATCCACGACAGCAGTGCTTCTGGGACGGTATACGCGGTATTCACGGGTGGCTAGGGATGCGTGGGACAGCTCATCATTATGTCATGACTATGGCCATGCATGACTGTGAGATCGATTACGGAGTAGTTTTAGGGATAACAGCGCAAAGTTGAGGTGATGAAACACTGAAAAGAAGCTCACCCGTACAAGTCATGGTTGTATTTGTATATTCTCCGACAAGCTGTGTACCACAATACAGTTCGAAAACAAATAATTCCCAGCCGCGACCAAGAAGAAACCTCCCCTATCATGTCAATGTCAGAGAAAGACCCAGCCACGCTGGTAAAAATTGTGATGCGTGATGATCATATATCATACTGAGCACAAATCTGCATCTTTTTTCAAGCAATCCAGATCCGTAAGATTACCCAGAGTTGTTTTACTATCGCCCGTGTATTAATTTAATATCAACAGCCAAAAAAGTGTTTATAAATAAAGCTCTGAAAACAGCGAAACATGGGCGAAACATATTTCCTTCCCGATCCCCATTTTCAGTTTGAAATCGAAATGCCCCTGAACATGGATTACAGAAAGTTTCAATTGCACTTTTCAGATTGGTCAAAACTTGTTACTGGGATTGATGACGTTTTATTTACTGGGATTCCTGGAGATTTTACTATTATATCGAGGGAGACGGCTACAAAATAAAATTGAATTGGAGTTTAGTGAGAGATTTATTTGATAGATATGAAACTACGGTTATTAATGGACCAATAACGTTGCACCATCTTTTTCGGTCATTGTGTGAAATCTTTGGGGTGGTTTGGCTCGGTTATTTTTTCCTCGGGAGCTGACGCTCCCTCGCGAAAATACTCGGCCCATAACCAACACACAAGATTTCACACAGAGTCTGACCTCAAAAAAGATAGTGCGCAGTTCTTATTGTCTAAATAGTTAAGGGCAATAAAGTTATGTTGTCAAGGTCATCATGGGGTAACATTTTTATAATGCTCCGATTCCTTTCAAAATGGTCCCCCAAATTCTTCATAGAAAATATAATACTTGACTCATTTCCAAAAACATGTGGTTCACGTTAATTAAAGGTCAAATGTAACAATGGTCTACATATCCTATGGAGTCATTAATACTACCATTTAATTTAATTATAAATTTCAATGCAGCACAAATATGATTTTTCTGTTATAGGATATGACAAAACATTTGGAGACTAGTTTAGGCAAATCGGAAGCACTCTGAACAAAATAATTACCCTAGGATGAGGACTTGAACCGTTTGAGCCTATAATCCTGAAACTAATTACCATAGATAGAGAAACTGTACTTTTTTAAATTCTCATGACCAGATAATAAGTTCTGGTCAAAACAATTTAATCTGTTTTACTTTTTACCCCCTGTACAACCCCCAATGTTTTTTTTTGTACATGTTCCCCTTTTTGATTTCTAGATTTTTTTTTTCTGACACCATTATTCTGTGACAATTTAGACGTATGATTTCATAAAAATTGTTTTGTTGTATTTTAAAAGGTCAAAACACAACTTTCTTGCACAAATAGCTATACCGCGCAGTCATGTTTTCAATCAAGGTACGGAAATGAAACATAAGAACAGAGCACCCGAACCGATTGATCATGTGACGATCAGGGCCGCCTTGATATTGTATATTTTAAAGAAATATAAATAATTTAAAAATTGCTGGTTTCTACAGCAATTTTACAAATTTACCAAAATGTGCGAAATTGTTGCAGAAAAATCAGATAAATAATATTGGGAAAACAGCCTTCATTTTTGGAGATGCGTATTGCTTTTTTGAATGACCGAATACCAAAAGATGCATGCAAAAAGGAAGTATATAGCATATAAACGTACAGGTTTATATAGAATACGGAAATAGCGAAGGATCAGTTTGTAAAGATTGTACTTTAAAGGTATTTTCATGAAAATGAATTTGTGCAATTTGATTTTGGCTATATCCAGGTTCGTAGCGTTCTAAGAGGCTTGGGGGAAAAGAATGTGAACTGAAAAGAAGAACTGAAACACGGGTCACCGAACTTAAACCTACGGTAATGATAAAATGATAACATGTATAATATCTTTTAAATTTATATTTTTATGTGTTTGGGTATAGCGTCGAGTGTACAAATGACTCGGGCTTATTGGGCGCTTGCAAAAGATTCGGGGACCGGGGTATGTTTGTATTATTCCGCCACGCTTGGGATGATCTGGAGCATGCAAAAAAAAAAGTCCATTCCAAGATCATTGACCTCCCTTGAAAGGAACTCTATGTTTGACCGGTTTTGGAAAAGACGTTGTCTAGTTTGTAGGTGTAGCACTTGAAGTATGGGATGTTGTAAAAGGCTTTTTTTTAATGTTATAACAGAAAATTTTTTTTTTGCGATATGCTCCTTTTCGGTAGGTTCGTTTTCTTTGTTACCATCGTTTCAACAGGTTCTTTCTATGTTCTTTATTACCTCATAAACAAAAACACTTAGCCCCGTGAGCGGCTAAATTTTGAATTGTGCACGGCCTCTCTTCTTCTTACTAGTTGTACAACTCGGGTATTGTGTTCCAACAAGCCTTTGCAACTGGCTTCAAAATCCTACAAGTACCAAACGCATGGGCTGATTGTAATCAAATTTGGTCAGCAGTAGGACTGATCCAAAAGTATATATGTTGTATATAGCGACCAAGGCTCTACGGGTTAAATAATAAAGGTTAAAACTTAAAACATGGTTAAATTGTACAATCGTTATTGCTCTCGTGCATGTTAGACTAACTCTATCAAAAAGGTCAGCGATAATCTGATTCATACAACAAACACCTGAGTCAAAAGGTCAAATTAAACATGTACTAATTAAATACTCCCCATCATGGACAAACCAACCAAAGGGGTGGGCGCAATAAAGTTTTTGGACCGAGGGATGAGAAAAGCTAAGGTAAAAATACAAACATAACATTCACGACGTTCTTAATGGGTCATGTTGGGTCAATGGTGAACTCTTAAAGTGCCAAACCAGTCACTTGTAAATTAAGGGTTCGCACTTAAAGGTGACAACGAGGATTTCACATATCAGGGTCCCTTAAAAAATCGAAAGGTTTCTGATTTTGCCCTGATGTAAAGCTTCATTAAAAATATCCCAATCTAAAAGATTAAGCTGAAAATATGTTTCTTTGGTAACCAAAATTTTGCAATTTCTAATTTCGTATAGAGCCAAATACGAAATTCAGCCTATGTTTACATTGAAATAAAGCAATCAAAATCACCTTTTTTCTACTCTCTAGGACATTGGTAGCCATTAATACAAGGCCACAATATTCGAGTGTCTCAATCTATTTGAAAATACTATTATAACACAATATTGGGTGGCCTCAAAATCTCTCGGTGCACCTTAAATTGCTCCTGGATTGCACGCTAATTGTTTGGTTTCTCGGAACACTAAATCAGTTGGATATTTAGGGATGTTGGATGTAAGAACAATTTTGACCAATTCCAGATTGCGATTGAAATAGGTTTTATGACGATTTTGATAGGTGCAATGAAACTTGCGAATTTTGTCAAACATTTTAAAACACGAGCCTGAGCATCATGTTAAATGCAAATAAGTCAAAACCATAAACGTTTGTCGAAAGAGAAGGGCGCGAGATTCGTACGTTTAATTACGCCCATCCCGTTTGAATATAAAATGTAATAAAATTGACGTGGGGACAATCTAGTGCATGGAGTGCTCAGAATTTAGGTGTGGATGGATACGGCTCTTGTCTTTAAATGCAACAAAGTTAAGTCGTAACTGGTTGATATGGCTTTGTTTGCGACTCAACGAAAACTAGTTATGTAGATCCGCATTTTTTGTAAGGCGATGTTTTTTAAAAAAGTTGAAATAAAAATCTCCCAATTTTTTTGGTCAAAATTGGGTCGTTGTTTAGAACCAACTTTATGCTAATTGTGGCACAAAAACCTTAATAAAATATCAAAAATGTCCTTACGTACGGCCATCTTCCATCATTATAACGTTTATACTTAAAAATGAGAAACATATTTACATATATTCAAGTATAGTTCAATTTATTAGGCGAATGAGGCCTAATGGTGTAGATACGACTTTGTTGCGTTCAAAATTGAATTTCTATTGAGTGCAACAAAGTCGTAACTGGTACATAAACGGCTTTGTTGCACGTCCACGGGAAAATCCCGTATGCAGTTACGCCACTTTAAGTAGCTAATCACATCTGAATTGGTTGACATAAGTGAAAATAAAATATTTATAATATATTTAAAAAATACCTAATTCCTCGCTTTATATATCCCTTACTTACCTACTCCGTCTAGGAATTTTGATGGAACCTGTTGATGGAACCTTACGATTGAGATTTCGAGTAGGGCTCCCCCTACCCGACTTAGTCAAATTTTTGGCTCCTGTACTTATTCTTTTTTGAACTGGCATTCAGCGAGACGGCTCCTCTTAAGTTCCCAACCGGCCACTTCCAGGTGCAGACCAAGGAAGCGTTACGCTCTGTACTTCGTTCATTTTTGAAATGGTACGCTCTGGACTTTCACCCAAGGTTCGCTTATGTAGATTTAGGGGGATTTTCAGCTGACCAATGAATTGAAGTGGTCCGCTAATGAAAAATCTCGCTGCCTTGGCCCGGCTACGTTAACTTTTCACCCAAGAGTTTGTGGTTCATAATCTAGAGCGATTTATCGCTGACCAAGGAAGGGTCCGCTCTGGACTTAGTTCATTTTTGAAAAGTCAAAATCCGTGGCGCGTCCTAGGTGACTTTTTCACGAAAGAATCTTGGGCGACTTTTCCGCTGAAGAGGAACGGTCCGCTAATGGAAAAATCTCGCTGCCGTGTCCGGCTTACTGAATTTCACCCAAGAGGGTGTTGGGTTCATAATCTAGAGCGATTTACCACTAACCAAGGAATCGATCCTCTCTGGGTTTATTTTCGAACTCTGGACTTAGTTCATTTTGATGTCTGAGATGTACTGCCCTCCTATAGTATACCTTCTGGTCGCTGCCACTTTTCTATCCTTAGAGCAACTTTATACGAGCCCGTAACGTAACCTAAACGGACTGGTGGCGGCGACCCGGTAAAACACCCAATCCTAATAGGTTTTGCGGAAAGCTACCGGGTGATTTCTTGGGGAATGAATCGGTTAAGACTACCGCACGAGTTGGTGTTTTCCGGTTAACTTTGCCAATGGTTTTACCGTAATGTTCGGCCTACAGATGACCCGGTCCCAACCCATGACCTCTAACCGGTCACAACCTATGACTTGGACCCGGGCAAGTTGACCCTTGACTATAGCCGGGCCACGGCAGCGGAAATGTCACAACCGCTGAACATGTTCGAAGTAGGAGAAGAAAAAGAAGCGAAAAATATAACTCCACACCCTCGGGCATTTCCCCTCCCCAAGGGAAGCGGGGAGTACAAAAAAAGGTATGACAAAAAGAAAGAGAAAAACATTTCTTACCTTGACTGAGACTCGAACCTGGAAATCCGGAATCCTAGCGGGCTGGTCCTGCGTCTGGTCTTGGGTCCGTCGCCGTATCCACTGCGCCATCTGATACTCCAAGGGAAGCGGGGAGTACAAAAAAAGGTATGACAAAAAGAAAGAGAAAAACATTACTTACCTTGACTGAGACTCGAACCTGGAAATCCGGAATCCTAGCGGGCCGGTCCTGCGTCTGGTCTTGGGTCCGTCGCCGTATCCACTGAAAAAAAAAAAAAAAAAAAAAAGCGAAAAATATAACTCCCCACCCTCAGGCATTTCCCCTCCCCCAAGGGAAGCGGAGAGTACAAAAAAAGTATGACAAAAAGAAAGAGAAAAGCATTACTTACCTTGACTGAGACTCGAACCTGGAAATACGGAATCCTAGCGGTCTTGGGTCCGTCGCCGTGTCCACTGCACCATCTGACACTTACCTGAAAAATGATTGCATTTTTGTAATTTTATACCTTGGAATCCAAGCCGGGCCACGGCAGCGAAATTTTCTACCTAGCCGGGCAAAGGCATGTAAGTTGTGTTCCGGTTAACTTTCTAGTGTGCTAGCCCCTGACCTTTACGCGGTCGCAACCCCTGATATTGACCCGGGCAACTGACTCTTCAATTGGCGGTAACTAAGGGGCGGCCGTACGCCTGTTAAGGCGCGTGCAGTTTTACCGTAATGATGGGAAAAAAAAAAAAAAAAAAAAAAATGATTGGATTTTTATAATTTTATACCTTGGAATCCAAGCCGGGCCACGGCAGCGAAAACTTTCTACCTAGCCGGGCCACGGCAAGTAAGTAAATGTTGGGTTAACTTTTGACCCGGTCCCAACCCCTAACTCTAACCGTCGCAACCCTGACCTTGACCCGGGCAAGTGACCCTTGATTTAGCCGGGCCACGCAGCGGAAATGTCACAACCGCTGAAAATTTTCTAAGTCCGGAGAGAAAAAAAAGCGAAAAATATTTTTAATTCCCCAACCCCAGGCATTTCCCCTCCCCCAAAGAAAGCGTGGTTGGAGTACCAAAAAAAGTATGACAAAAAGAAAGAAAAAAAACATTACTTAACTTGACTGAGACTCGAATGAAATCCGGATCCTAGCGGGCTGGTACTTGCGCTGGTTTGGGTCCGTCGCCGTATCCACTGCGCCATATGATACCTGAAAAAATGATTGCATTTTTATAATATTTAGACCTTGGAATCCAAGCCGGGCCACGGCCAGAGACATTCTCACCAAGCCGAGCCACGGCAGCGAAAACTTTCAGCGGACCCAGGTGGGACCGTGGAACCTCCAGGTGGTAAAGAGATTAGGGCACAGGCCTGAAGAAGCGCATATTGCTTTACCAGTTACTGTTCGGCCCTACTGCATGACTGGTCCTAACCCCTGACCTTTACCGGTCGCAACCCCTGGCCTTGACCCGCGCCAACTGACCCTTCATTTTGGCGTAATACTAATGGGCGGGCCGCCACGCCTGTGAAGGCGCGGGCTGTTTTACCGTAATGTTGGGGCTACTGCATGTACCGGTGCCAACCTCTGACCTTTACACGGTCGGCAACCCCTGACCTTAAACCCGGGGCAATGACCCATTCAATTGGCGGTAACTAAGGGGGGCCCGCACGCCTGTTAAGGCGCGTGCAGTGCAGTTTTACACGTAAGATGGGCTACTGCATGAAAACGGGTCCCAACCTGACCCTTTACGCTGTCTGATTTAATAACCCTGTTGCTAATGTTATGAGGGAATTTGTTGTTTTTTTAATTTGTTCTTCTGACCAATTGTAATTGTATTGGAATTGGTTGCGCAAGGGAAATGTGTTCTTTCTTTGAATAAGGTTTCAACATCTGTTATCACAAGACATTTTCTGATAAGAGTTATTTGGTTTGTTGTGGTAATATTTCGGATTCACTTATGTGGGTAACAGTAGCTGCAGGCTGCAAGTCTTGTATGGTAGCAGTATTTGTCTGGAAACTGTTGGTTTAAAACAACGCACCACGGCGAAGGGGAACATATATTATCCTGGAGAGGATATGGCCCGGCCCATTCAGTTCCTAGCCGGGTACAGGATCCAATACCGGTCGGATGAAGGCCTCCCATGTGTGGTTTTATTGGCCCAGGTTCCAAAAGTTAGATGTAGGCCTGGCTGTGTTTAGCAAAGACTGCAAGTCTTGGATGGTTAGCAGTATAGTTTGTATTTGGAACTGTTGGTTAAACAAACGCACCACGGCGCAGGGGTGGGGGAACCTATATTATCCTGGAGAGGATAGGGCCGGGCCATTCAGTTCCTCTTGCCGGGTACAGGATCTAAATACCGGTCGGATGAAGGCCCCTCCCAGTGTGGTTTTAGTGGCCAGGTTCCAACGGTATGTGGGCGGACTTCAGTCAATCAATCAATAAATCAATGACATTTCTATAGCGGCCTAAACGAAAACAAATTTGCACTAAGGCGAGGCAAAACCAGGAAACAAATACAACGAACAAAGAGCATATAAAGAAGAAGAAGAACAAGAGCTATTGACTTAAAGGACAAGGTCAAACAGATGACATTTCAATAAGTTCTCAAAAATTTCATAGATACAGCACACTTGATGCGTTCAGGAAGCTGATTCCAGAGTTTTTGGAGCTGTTAGCAAGAAATGATATATCGGCAAATGTTGAACGCTGGTCCTTGGTTCAACAACACGAGGGAGACGACAACAGAAGTTGAGCGGAGCTTGACAGGTCTCTGATTAGACTGAATTTGAATTCTGTCTGATATGTATTGGGAGTTGCTGTGAATGGATTTGAAAAACAAAGGGAAAAAAACAGAACAGCAGACTTTGGAATTCAATGCGCTGTTGATAGGTAACCAATGAAGTTCAATGAGATCAGCGGTAAAAGGATCAAATTTGCGCTTTTGTGTGATGAGACGCGCAGATGTGCGTTGTATGTTGTACTTGTGTGGTAGCAGCAGCTAACCGATGCGGGTGGACCTGGAGAGGTGCATTAGCTCGCTGATAATTTGAGTTACAGTCTTCGATGTTGTTTGAACTTGTAAGAAGGGTTAGGGCAGATCAGCTGAAAGTAAAGTGTCCGTCAAGCTAAATAAAACAGATGGTGCTCTCTTACCTCGGCACACATCTTGTGTAATTTAAGTGATCTTAAATGTAAAAGTCCATTAGTTCAGTGGTGCCCTAATCGCTCGGCACAACATGCATGCGTCGGCCTCTGTCAATGTTATAACTACAGCGTTGCACTGGTGTTTTCGGGACAACACTGCGGGCACGTTCAATGTCGTTTGTCCGAGTAAGTCAGCAGACAAAGTTAGGGCAAGACAGGGTGCCCTAGCATTCGGCACAACCTTTCCTTAGGCGTCCGTCATTCGTCATAATGCTTGCGCAACATGCTCGCTGTTTTGGACCGCGAGCTGGTGGCTTAATTTCACAAGGCTTCAAAAGCTGCACAAAGATCTAAGCGATGTCAAAGAAAAAGCACTCCACCCGACAGTGCATCCGCTCGTTCTGGCACCCGAACTTAGCCCGCTCGCCTTTCTGAAGCGGTCGTTCTGCCGATGTCGGCATCTTCCGACAGGGTGTCGGATTCCTCTCTCTTCCTCATATCAACTAGCTCTTGGCCCGGCCCTATTGGTTGAGGCATGTGCCCTATACTACAGGTCGATCTGGGGAAACTGTCCCACCGCCCGAAACCGGCAATGAGGCTCCTCGGCCATTTGAAGGATAAACATCGATGGCGAAGAATTCTATCAGCAGCCGAGTTTGCCGCCACATTGTGGACACGATTGTAACAAATCCAGGCATTGACCCGGCCGATATCGACCAAGAAGTAAAGCAACCCTTCCTCCACCAGTGCTGAATCTTTCTCCAGCATGAGTTTTGTATGCACGTAACTGAGCAGCTTTGTCAACGCCGCTCCTGGACTTGTTGTATTCAACAATTACGGGCGGAGCGGGCGATAATGTGCGCCTCTCGCCTCTTTCTTAGAGCCCTTGGTGACCGCGAAGCGCCGGCTGGTCTTCTCGGGATCATGCATTCGCATCGCGGTACCCGTTATGCGCCGTTGAAATTAGGGACCACCGTTGATGTCTTTCCACAGCGTGAACGTTGTGCGCCCAGTTTGCCGAACATAAAAGGTACCCCACGCGGCCTATTTTCCAGGTTCTTGATGACATCGGCTCGAGGGTTTTTGCGGCTATCTTTTGAGAAGTCAGTCCCCGGCAGTTCCCCGGGAATTCTCTTGCACCACGACCCCGTTAATAGGTGTCGCGCTCCAACATTTCCTGGGCTAATAGATCCGTACAACTTGTCGCAGTGAATTTGATGGAACTTGTTGTGGTGACTCGCTGTCGCCTCGACGCGATCTCCACACTTTCCGCGGTGTGTTTTTGAAGGTGCATAGGCAGTAAGCTGCACGGGTATCCACTGTCCCATTCGCATAATGCGTAACATTCTGAAGCCCTGGCTGGTAGGCTTGGTCGGCATTCAATGGTTCTCGCCAGCCAACCGTAATGCCCCTTGTACGGCACCATGCCTTCATTGAGAGACAGTGAAGGATTGCAGTTATACTTCTCCTGGCAAGTCCGCTGAACATGTCCCAGGCGGACTGATTCTATCCAGCGGATCCTTGCGGATGTAATTGAACTTAACCTCTTTTTCTTCCAGGGTTTCTTCTGCAATCCATCTCTTTGGTCTGGGAGTCGGGTTCGCAAAGAAGATGCTACCAGACTGACTTCAAAACGCGTTTTAAACCCATCGCATTGCAAATCATGGGTTTTCGTAAACCCGGATGGGTTGACCACAATCCTTGGCGTTCGCCAGGGAATTAAGACCCATCAACAATGGATACCAAACCACGCGGGGATTTGGCGACGTATGTCATCTTTCTCACCCTCTTCTTCTCAACCGGAATGTTTGTCAGTCCGCGATTTCCCCTGGAGAAGATTAAGAAAGAAAAACTCCGCAAAATAGCCCAGGGGAGGCGTCTGTTGGTCAGCGTCAACGTGGGTCCACTCGGCAGTGTACCGGCTACACGGGTCGTCGCCCGGGGGCCCATGTGCGTCCATCCGAGATCTTTCCATAGAAGGGTCCAGCAGGTCAATCGGTCCTCGCTTCGGGTCATTTTCTTTCTGCCCGGTCTATGAACGCGGCACCCTTCTGTCGCGTTGGGCTGGCTTGCGCGGGATCATCATATAAAAATCCTTATTGATTCCTACAGGTTATAATGTCAAAGGCGGCTAAAGTCGGTGCCAGCGTTGGGTCCGAGTCAAGCGCAGCTTCATCAAAGGGTCGAACTATCATCGGGCAGGACTATCCTGGGGATGACAAACGCGGAGTTGCTCCGATTTGGCAGGATATCCTTGCCCGATGAGCTTGATGCTACGGGCCTTCACCCGGATCCTATAGCCGCCGTTGGCTTCGGTTCGGCCCACAGGTCGGGGAAGAGCGACGGCTCAGCTGATGAGTTGATTGCGCGTTGTGCTGCCCTAACCCGCTTCATGTCGCAGCAATTCCCTGGCGCGGTCGGCTGTCTTGTGCCTCTACTCTCCCGGCTACTCTCATCTCTCTTATTCCCAAACACCACTGAGGCCAGTCGTCCTCGGTGGGGACTATGAACTTTCCGAACTGAATCATGATGTTCCATTGCTAGCCTGAGACAGATCGCTGGCGACCGCTCCTTTTATTACCTAGCAGTTCCCGCAACGAATCATCACGTGCGCGGATCCACGTGACGGTATCACGTGAAGGTATCACGTGAAGAAAGGTATGCGAAAAAGACCACGAAAAAATTGACTACAGGGAGGGGACTCGAACCGGAAATACCGGAATCCTAGCGGGTTGGTGTTGCGGTCTGGTCTTCGGTCCATCGCCCCATCCACTGCGCCATCTGAAAAACTGATCGCATTTTTATATTTTATACTTGGAATGAATAGAATGGTCACGTGGTGGAACCGGGTGGTTCACGTGATGGAAGCGGATCTTTCACGGTCCAAAATTTCTTCCAAAGTGACATTTCCGGTGAAATTCGCATACGGCCGGCCTTTCACTAAAATCCAATTTTTAAGTTTGACAAAAAATATCTACATTTCAAAGTCCACTTTTGAAAAAAGGGACTAAGTCCAGCGCGGTCGGCGTCCTTGATCTTGCGGAACTCGCGGCTACCTGCGTGTACCTGGTCCGCTCCCGACTTGTCAATTTTTCAAAGTCCATGCCGTGGCCCGACCACGATTAGAGTAATAAGCCCTCCTATATTATACGTTCTGGTCGCGGCCACTTAGCCATCCGAAAACCACTGAAGCACATCATAAATTAACCACAACCGACCGGCATGGGACTGTGATCAGAAACCGGGCCTCTTTCATACATGATTTTTTCCCGTCAAAACCCTATTTTAAGTTGGTTTTCGGAAACCGGCAGCTCCGGGTGATTCCCGGGCGACAGGTGTGGCGAATACCGCACGATCCAAACTTAGCCGGCCCGGCAGCGACCATGTTCAAAAAGTAGGACCACGGCACTTTCCGCTGACCAAGGAAGTGCTCCGCTCTGGCCTTAGTTCATTTTGAGAAAAGTCAAAATGCCGTGGCCCGGATCGTGAATGCCTGGCCCGGCTAGTGGACTTTTCACCCAAGATCTAGGGCGAATTTGCCTGAAGAAGAAGCGCGCCGCACTGGACTTAGTTCATTTTTGAAAAGTCTACATGAAGTGGCCCGGCTAGGTGACTTTCCACCCAAAGATCTAGGGCGACTTTCGGCTGAAGAACCTGAGGAAGCGGCCGTCGGACTTAGTTCACTTTTGAAGTCTACATGCCTTGGCCAGTAGGCGACTTTTAACCCAAAGATCTAGGGCGACGTTCACCTGAAGAAAGAAGCGGTCCGCTTCGGGACTTAGTACATTTTTGTAACAAATTGCCGTGGCCCGGCAGGTGACTTTCCACCCAAAGGATTCTAGGGCGACTTTGTGAAGAAGGAAGCGGTTTCGCTCTGAAACTTTGCGCTTCATTTGAAATGTCTACATGCCGCGGCCCGGTTGGTGACTTTCACGTTGCGCGGGCCACGGAATGTAAACAGCGTAGTTTTGACCAAAAGCTACGGTTAATCTACTCCAGAATAGAAATCACTAAGTATCCTTTCAATGGCCGGGCCACGGCAGCAGAAAAAATTACCGGGCCACAACGGAAAATCACCTATTTAGTGGGCGGAAACTAACCCGTAGGGTCCGCAGAAAATGTTGCCACTGTTCGGTTTCCGGGAATCCTATGTAGGATAAGGTGTTAAGGGTTCATATCTAATGTTTTAGGGTGCGGTATCATGCCCGTTTTCTGACAGCAAAGCCTGCACAAGCAGTGAGGGTAAGTTACGGGGCCATCGCTATGAAGTTGCTCTAAGGATAGAAAAGGGACCGCGACCAGAACGGATTACTATAGGCGGTAGTCAGCTCAGGACATTTCAAAAATGAACTAATCAGAGTTCAGAAATAAACTAAGACCAGAGCGGACACGCTTTCCTTGGTCAGCGGTAAATAGCTCTAGATTATGAATCCAAAACTCTTGGGTGAAAAGTCAGTAGCCGGGCCAGGCAGCGAGATTTTTCCATTAGCGAACCGCTTCCTGTTCAGCGCGAAAGTCGCCTAGATCTTTCGGTGAAAGTCAATTAGCAGGGCCACGGCATGATAGCATTTAAAACAATGAAACCAAGTCCAGATTGACCGCTTATTTGGTCCCCCCCATACCGTAACAAGCCGGCCACGGCAGGAGAAGTAGCCTCTCTGGGGCCACTGCAGCGAAAGACCGTAAAATGACCCGCGTTCCTTGGTAATAGCTGCAAATCGCCCTAGTTAACTAGATCAGTAATGGCGTCAAAAATGACAAGCCAGAGCGTACCGCTTCCTTAGTATTTACTGAAAGTGCGTAGACTAGGAGTTTGGGGCGCTGAAGCCTTCGGCCTGTTACGGCTGGTTGGATGGCCGAGATGAAATCGACTGAAATGAAGGATTTTGCCCAAAATTTTGAAAGTGGGTAAAAGTGTGTTTTAGGGATATATATATAAGATATATATATATATAAATATATAATATATAAATTACAGCAATAGATTCAGATCGCATATGCCAGATTGCTCGATACTCATGAAGTAGAGCTAATACTAAATTAATAAATTTTGTCCCTTTGTTTATTCCATGATCGAAACACTACAAATTTGTTTCGTGTGGCTTATCGCCACACTCATCAGGGTGTTAGTGACTGAACATTCCTCCACCAGGCTAGGAAGTTTGGCAAAACGCGCGGATGCTGGAGATTGTGCGCGGCGTGAAGGGGGAGCTAAGGCTTGCGATGATTGCGCAGCGGCACACTTTGATGTGCGCGACTGTGGCCTGGGTGGAAATGTTTCAGGATAGCGCATCCGATTGTAATAAAACAAATAGGCCTACTGGCCTAAAACTATACTTATTGGTGAGGAGAAACTTTCTCCTGTGTCTGCATTTGCTCACAAAGTTCGTTCTTTCTCTGTTTTAGTGGCATAGTTAAGGGTGGCATATGAGTATGAATTACTCATGAATTACTCTCCCCAACAAACCTGATCATTCATATTCAGTCTTTTCGATATCGTTGAGTTCTACCCATCGATCTCGGAAGAACTTCTTCAGGAAATCACTCAAATTTGCATCAAAATTTGACACAATAACAGATGAGAAATAAACCTCATCATGCAAACCAAAATGGTCGGTAGTATTCACAAAAAGGAGCATGGTGTAAAGCGAACTCTACGTCCCAGTTCGACGTCACGATGGGTAGCTATGACGGCGCGGAAACGTGCGAACTTGTAGGTGCATATCTGTTTATGGAACGTTGTGTCGAACTTCCCGACAAATACAGAAACTATGTAGCATATACAGGGATGACCCGCCGTACGGTATTCGATGAATCACCAAGATATAACGTAGAAAAATGACAAGAAAAGGACGCATTGAAGCCTCTTTAAGACAATAGCCTAAGGATAACCATTGAAGCAACGAAAAAACAGTCCACTACCGTTGACGTCCAGCATTGATCTAAGAACGTGTGCATTCGACCATACCACTAAACCGAATAACGAACCTTTGTACGTGTACAAAACCATAGGCAACCACCCGCCTTCAATTTATCAAGAATATTCCGGTTGGAATCAACACAAGACTTTCCAACAAATCTTCCGACAAGGGCGCATTCGAAGCAGCCCCAAAACCATACCAACAACTCCTGAAAAAAAAAAAAATATCGGCTATGACCATCAACTAATCTTCAATGAGAATCAACCCAAGAAGAAACGCCAGCGCAATCGGCAGATAATATGGTATAACCCACTATACAGCGCCACGTACGCGACCAATATAGGTGCCAATTTTTTGCAACTGCTTAAGGAATGGTTTCCTGAAGGGCACGCGCTCAGGAAAATATTCAACAAACCGCAACACCATAAAACTGAGCTATATTTGGCATGCCGAACATGAAAAGACCATCATAGCAATCCATAACACATTTCTGACAAAGAACATGAAAGATCACCAAGCCCAAAGATCCAGAATGCAACTGACCGCGATAAAGACAAATGCCCACTAGCTGGCAAGTGCCGCACCGAAGGGTCTTTGTCTATCAAGCCACCATCACAAGAGAGGATACCGGGAAACACGAAACATATTTCGATTGGACACTGAAAACCATTCAAACCGAAGGTACATGAACCATGCAAACTCGTTCAGAAATGAAGCCGTACCGGAACAACACAGAACTGAGCAAACACATCTGGAGCTTGAAAGACTCCAACATACAATTCTCAATTAATCGGAGAATTCTCAAACAATGCAAAAAAAAGCCGTACTCAAACATCACAAAAAGATGTAATCTGTGCTTGCATGAGAAATTCATACTCATATGCCACCCTTAACTATGCTCACTAAACAGAGAACGAACTTGTGAGCAATGCCATACACAGGAGAAAGTTTTCTCCTCGCAATAAGTAGTTTTTAGGCCATTAGGCCTATTTGTTTTTTTCATACAATCTTTATGCTCTATCTCCTGAACATTTCCAACCCAGCAGCGTCGCGCACATCAAAGTTTGCCGCTGCGCATCATCGCACGCGCTTAAGCCCCCTTCACGCCGCGCACAATCTCCGCCTCGCGCGTTTTGCCAACTCCTAGCCGGGTGGAGAATGTTTCAGTTCAGAACACCTGATGAGTGTGACGTAAGCCACACGAAACAAATTTGTAGTGTTTCGATCATGGATAAAAAGGGAGCCGAAGAATTTATAATTTTATATATAGATATATATATATCTAAAAATTATATATATATATATATATATATATATAGATGATAATAGATAGATAGATAGATAGATAGATAGATAGAATATAAGATAGATCGACTCTGTTGCTCTCACATGACGATTATATCGTGTTATGTTTTGTTTTTTCAGAAACATAGACAAGACCAGATCAATAGCGTCAGAAGCAGCATGCACAGGAGGAATGTGAGATGATACATACTCTCCAACTGCTTATCAAACAAGAAATAAACGATTTTACCATTTCAAACAATACAGCTAACACATTACTACAATAGTAAACCAACGGCTTATTAACACGCTCTGCGTTAATTCGGTTTTCTGAATTGTAAGTGCATTTACTCTCAGTTCAAGGTATTTAGCAAGGAATGTGTTTAATAAGTGGGACCCCTAAGCTTATTAACCCCCTAGCTTATTAACCCCCTTATGGAGGAGAACATAAACGTTTAATAGCCAAGTAGCGGAAAGATTAAATAAGAACAAATTATCTAGATTTTGCTGACCAAAAATATTAAAAAATAATCAGTTAACCACATTCTTTATATTTTTAATGGCTGCTAATGGCGCCTTCTTTCTTCCAAATAGCAAAAACATCATAAGAAAATATCAACATGTATACTGCATTCTGTAGTTCAATTATATGCAAAGGTTATTGATTAATAAATTGATTTTGGCTGTTTTGATTCAATAGGGATCAGCTGATTAGAAAACGATGGAGTTCAAATTTTCAGACCGCTGATCATTTCTTCTAGGGGAGAAAATTTTAGAGTCTCTCATGAGTGGGTGTCCTAGCTACGATGACAACTTGAAAATTTTCGCACATAAAAGTATAGGAAATCGCGCATTTTTAGCAACTTTTGCATACACTGTTTCACTTTGATCGACCATATCTCGGGAACCGTTTGCCCAAATTTTATCAAATAAAAAGCATTTGATAGATTACATTCTCCATAGTTTAATAATATCATTAATTTTGTTCTGATGCCTTCTGCTAGGAAAGCGACGGACACCTTTCGGACAATACTTATAGATTTATTCTATCGCTTTTCTGCCAATCCTAGCTTGTTAGCCCAATTGGTTAGAGTGACCTGTTAGTAATAAGGAGGTTGTCAGTTACAGTTCGGCCAGGTGCATATGAAATTTTGTTTTCAACACTTCCATATGCTTGTCTGTTCCAGGGAAAGATTGATAAAAATAAAGAAAAAAATAAATTGGATCAACGTGTAATTTTCGAATGTCATGATGATTTGTGCAAGGTAGACAATGGCACAAATTCTGTCTTTGTCATTTTTAGTGAAAACGTGTGTATTGCGTGTATTATACTACTTTTCTTTATTCTTAGTGCTTTTATTGGAAACCATATGACCCCCCTTTTTCCATGACCAAGACCACGTGGCCTACCCACATTTTCTCCCGGCCCCCTCCCGTGGAAATAATAAACGGTCCCTTACTGGATAGTATTGTGGCATCGCAGCTTTAATCTACAGCCCAAAGGCCCCAAATTACATCGCTTCCTTTTTTCTAGCAATTAAAAGTTTAGAAAAGAAATAGTTTTAATTCTTGCAAATTCATTACACAAATGAACATGATTCTGAATATGAATGGTTTACTATGAAAAATTGATCTTGCTTTGCACCCCGGATCTTTGAATTAGTAGCTGCCTCCCTACAAACAGAGCTAGCGAAGAAGTCAGTATTGTGATAACCATAGGTTGCAAATCATATTGCTTCGCTTCTCTATCGACACCATAGTAGAGAAATAATTTTGTTAATTCTACTAAAAATACAGCCGACACTCTCAACGAAGACGGAACGGCTCCTGGTACAAGTGGCACGAGTGGGACGAGGAACAAGGCGTTTGGCAGATTGTCGGAATCGATGGCAACTGCGGTAAGGAAAACCTATTGCAAATAGTTACAACGATACAATGCCATGGAAAAAGCATCCAGGCAATATTAAATGGACCCTTACTAAAATCACTTCGACAAATTTGAAAACAATTAGGCTGTTTACATTTTGTAAATAATTTACTAATATTATTTGTAAACTTCACTTCTTATGCAAGGTTGCTGACATTACTGCCAGCATTTACCACACTTGAAGAGCATGCAGTCATCAGCTCACACAACATTGCTATTGTATATGTGCTAATCCCGGCTAATCCATCTTCCACTTGTCAGATCAATATCTTACTACAAGCCTGAAGTACAATGTCTGAATCCCAGTCTGAATGCTTTTGAATTGTGTCAGAAAACATGCTAGATCCACCTTTGTTTCCTGTAGCAGAAACTGCCACGAACTCTTGCTGTTTTTTACTGTTCTTTACACAATATAAACATCCAAATTGTTTTCAAATTTTTTGGAGTGCTTTCATTAAAGGTGCTTGTTCCGATCGTATTTGGGACCCTCTGATTTACCCGAAAGTAGTATCAATTTTGATATTAAATGAAAGGCCGTATTTTTCTCATTGTCTTCCTGACATTTCAGCTTTCAAATTCATTCAGTTCTGAAGATGCTGACAAAAACCGCAGTTTTAATGGTTAACCATCAATATTAGAACAGTAGTGAATAGGGCGTTGCACTATGCATTATCGCGTCTAACATCAAAACTGCAAGTTTGTTTCCCACCGTACCTGGTGGCCTGTGTATACAAGTGTCAGGCTCTCATACCAAGTAGACAACACCATACACAAAAATCGGAATAAGCACCTTAAAAGGTCCATTTTATTATGTCTGAATATTTTCTAATGCCATTATGTATCTTTATTTGTTTTAAGCAACAACGAAACTTGAAGCCTCATCGTGATATTTCAGAATACCATCTATATTAAATTATTGTTTGTTGTTTAAATTGCATAAGCTAATAAATAAAGTCTAGCCGAAGAGAAATTATGGTAACTGATCGTACCATTTAAAATGATGATATAGGCATTTGTTCTGTTTAGCACAAAAGCAAAACAACCGTTATTTGCTTCAATGTGCTGTACTGTTGTTGCTGCTGCTGTTCGTAGAGTTCACACTGTGACAAAATGTAGCTAATCGGACACTTTTTGGTTGTGAAACGGGAAAGGTGGGCGTGTGTTCACTCCAGTTTTGGAGGTGATACGTATGTAAAGCTGGTAAGATAACTATTTTCAGCATCGTTGTCACCCAAAGACCCAAAAGTTTACCTCTATCACCCAAAAGCCACTATTGTTGTGGAAAATTTGGAGTATTTCCACCCACAGACATCTACTTTTTAGAATATTTTGCTAAAAATTCCATTCACAGATTCCGAAAATTTAGCTAATTTGTTGCACAAATAACTCCTATTTATGGATAACTTGGCTGTCTCTTACTAAAATACCCCTATTTTTTGTTCGTTCACCACCGCTTAAGTACCAGCCTTACACCTATATACATTCCATATGTCAACTAGATCTTTTGATGTTTTAGACCCTGAAACTACACTGAGCAAACCTACCAACTCATCTTTCAGTCAAAATGGTTAATAACATAAAAAGATTGTCAAATATACTTTTAGTAAAATTTCGGTAGTTAACTGGCAATTCCAAGCTGCCATTAGGAAATCGTTTATGTACAAACAGTATAAATCGTATTGGTTTTTTGCTGTTACTAAAATTACTGTATCTGGGGCATCCTTAGTTTGAGGTAGTGGTTATCACCCCATACCAACCACTTCAAGATCGCTCTATACCTACCCGGGATGGTGCTTGTTTTAGCATTACCAGGAGT